>JAJHUR010123441.1:0-13114 GCA_027495735.1 Lutjanus campechanus | reverse complement strand
AGCTCCAACAAGGGAGAATACCATTAGGAGGGCCGCTGTTATATTATCGTCCAGCTCTAATGAGGGTCACCGTGGTCTGATCAGGGAAGGGCGGAGCATAACCTGACTGCATGCTCACAGGTGGATAGTCCGGATAGTCAACTGATGTCAACAGAGGGAGGCGTGATTATGTGATCCTATACAGTCTGCACGCTGCACAAAGTGATGGCCTTTTTTACATATACATCTGAGTTTGCAGCTACCTCTAAGGTTTCCGTGTTAGGGAATAAATTAATATCGGTAGGGGGCATAAGATGATCAATTTTGTCTCTAATAGATGTAATTTTATCATTAAAGAAGCTCAAACAGTTATTACTGCTGAGAGACAGAGGAATACATGGTTCTATAGAGCTATGACTCTCTGTCAACCTTGCTACAGTGTTAAAAAGAAACCTGGGGTTGTTCTTGTTATCCTCTATTAATGATGAGTAATAGGCTGCTTTAGCATTGCAGAAGCCCTTTCTATACGTTTTAAGACTATCTTGCCAGGTTAATCGAGACTTCCAAATTGGTGTAACGCCATTTTTGTGATGTCTGCTGTAACTTACGAGTTTCTGAATTATACCAAGGGGCTTGCTTTCTTTGTTTTATAAACTTTTTAAGGCAATAGAGTTAAGCGTAGTTTGCAAGGATCCTGCAGCATGATCGACAAGATGATCAGTTTGGGAGAAATTAAATAGATTATCAGAGACATTGAGACATGACATTGATTTAAGAGCTAAGGGAATCTTTTCCTTAAATGTAGCTACAGCACTTTCAGAAAAGCATCTAGTATAATACTTTTTAGGAATTGGTGTGTAGTCTGGTAGTAAGAATTCAAACGTTATTAAAAAATTATCCGATAAAACAGGATTTTGTGGATATACTATTAAATGATCGATTTCAATGCCATAGGCTAGAGCAAGGTCGAGAGTGTGGTTGAAACAGTGTGTGGGCTTATGTACGATCTGACTGAAACCAGTTCAGTCCAGTAATGACATAAACGCAATGCTAAGGCTATCTGTTATGCCCCGGCCTAGGGGAAACCTTGGCACAACATGAATAAGTGCTCCCCCGGTCTTCCCACCACAAGAAAGGCCAGCAACATCCAGTACCAAGTTCAAAAGGAGCAGTTTTTATTTTTCTTCAGAGGGGGAAAAATGCCAACATAACAAACAAAACAAACTCTAAATCAACCCTAACTTCCCTAATCAAAATAAAAGGTAAATAAACAACAAAACTCTAACCTACCTCCTACAAAATAAGTAAATGGGAGAAAAAAGGGTTAAAAGAAAAAGGCTCCTCCCTCCTACATACTGCTCAACTATTTACAGATATTTACAAATTGATGTTTTAACTTGCTCTATACTCTATTACAACAAGCTTCAGAAGAACTCCACAGAGCACAAACTATCTTATCACAACTCTGAACAGTTTACTATGAAAACACCATCATCGCACCAGGCCAACGTTTCCTGGTGGTGGAAAGGCTGGAAGGGAGACAGAGTGAAGACGGCACAAGGTTCAAATAGTCAGGGGTTCCGCCCCCTGACCAATCGCGTGGCAGCAATCAGACAAGGTGGCTCATTGTTGAACAGCACCTGCTCCCAATTCACTCACTCGTTCCTAATTGAGAGAGAGCGAGAACACACACACCCAGGAGAGGAGACACTACGACAGAAAAACATGTAAAAATACCACAAATGACCCACAGGGTCATAACATATCATTATCAATGTCGACATGAATATTGAAATCTCCTACAATGATAAGTTTGTCTGTTTTAAGGACTAAGCTTGATAAAAAAACTCTGAGAATTCAGTCAGAAATTCTGAATATGGACCAGGAGCTCGGTACACAACAACATATATAACTGGCTGTAGTGTTTTCCATTTTGGATGTGAAATACTCAGAACAAGGCTTTCGAATGAGTTATAATTAAGTTTAGGTTTAGGACTGATAAATAAGGAGGAGTCATAAATAGCTGCGACTTCACCTCCTCTGCCAGAGCCCTGAGGAATGTGAGTATTGATATGACTGGGGGGAGTAGCTTCATTTAAGCTAACATATTCATCAGGGCCTAAGCAGGTTTCAGTAAGACAGAATAAATCAATATGATAATCAGAAATTAGTTAATTTACCAATACAGCCTTAGATGACAGAGATCTGATGTTTAAGAGTCCACATTTGATGTTTATATTTTGATGTAGTTTCACACTGGTGGTTTTAATTTTTATTAGGCTTTTATGATTTACTCCTTTTCTGTTAATTTTTTATATGAATGATTTACATGGTCGGGGGACAGACGTGTCTATGGGGTTTTGGGTGGGTAACTGCTCTAATGGAAGAGCAGAGAGGTGTGTAAGACTGCAACTCTGCGTCCTGGTCTCAACTCTGGGTTGTCACAGACTGGGCTGACTAATAAACTTGTCCAGATTACTAGAAATGAGAGCAGCTCCATCTTAAGTGGGATGAATGCTGTGTCTCCTAATAAAACCAGGTCTTCCCCAGAATGTCCGCCAATAATCTACAAAGCCCACATTATTATCTGGACAGAAGTTACCCTAGTAGGTTCATAGATGTTATATGTTACCCTCATGTGCTGCTAACTTTGCTACTTATAAAGTAGTTATTATGTATTTCTTACAGTAATTTGTATTGTGCAGCCTGTACCTACCATTTTTATTGTGTAGAGCATGGGCATTGGTAACTTGTTCCCTTAAAAGTGGAGTAATTGTGTATTTCACATTGTATTTTGTACTGTGCAGTGTGTACCTAGTGCTTTTATTACGTATGTTAGGCACCTGCATTTACTCATTTAGTCTGTATTGTACTTTATAGACACTTCATTGTGTCTACTTGTTATGTGTAGGACTACAGATGGTTACTCAAGATAACTGGAACTACTTTAGAATTTACACTAGTTTTGTCTTTTTAAAATGTACCACCAGCAGAGTATCATTTAGTCCCATTATACTGGAGGGAAGGCAGACATCTGTGCAACTGATCTCTCCAGAACACTGCAACTCACACTAAAAAATGTACAAGGATAAGCAGCATTACGGTCCAGGGGAAATATATGTATTTTTGATTTTTGGGTGAACTGACCCTTTAATTGAATGAAGGTAACAGCAAACCAAATGGGGATTGAAAATCTTCCTTTCACAGAGTTTCAGTCCTTCCTAAGATTACAGACTGATGAACCACATGTTGTTGTTTTTTTTACCACAGATGTGGCTCCATGCAGCAGAGTGTGTGAGCAGCTGCTCTCCTCCAAGACTTTCCTCAACTTCAAATTTGACAGAGACGCCATCATGAAGTGTTTCGACTACTGATGTTGCTGATGAAGCGCCATGCCTCTCCTGCAACACCATCAGACTGTGGGCCTCAGAGACTTTTGACCTTAGAGTCCAGGATGGCAGGGCTGTTACTGAAAAGCCCTTTTGCTTTCTGCCTTGCTGGTCATGAACACACATGTACAGAGGGGAGTGTCCCAGTTTTCATTGAACACACCAAGTAGGCTTCACTGGAGTCGTTGGCCTTTGTTCGGACCTTATAAAATGACATAACAGCTCTGTCCTCAATCTGTCCAGGGTCCTAAGTTTAATTTTTACTTTATCATTTTTGTATACTTAAAATGATGATTCAGTCTGAAGGAGAGGACTGCTCAGGTTAACAATTAGTCCTTTAAAGGCAAAAGATGAGAACATAATGGATTTTAAGCACTTGTGAAGTGACAGTAAAAAGTCATGAATTCAGCTGTGATGTCTTATTGAATTTGGCCAATGAATCAATTCTAAACTTACCATATATCTTGATTTTAAGATGAAGTGATTTGTATTTTTGATCATTTCCTTCACTCTTCCATCTGGGTCCCAAAAAAAATGTGCTCATGAAAGGTGGGTATTAATAGTGTTATTGGCTTTACTATCAAAATTACTTAAGATTTTATCCAGGAATGCAGACTGTAATCAAATATTATGTATGTCTATGGCTGCCAATATTAAAATAAGATCCTTAAATGAAATTTGAAAATCCATAATTAAGGCAAGAAAAATTAGATGAAAATTTCACTGACAGATAATTTTCAGTCTGTCACTGCGTAATGATAATAATCATTGAGAAAATTAAATTGGTTGACAGAGTGCAACCTAAATGAAAATGCAAACTGGACTTGTGTTTGAATTGAAATGTTATCCGAATGTTGGTGCTAATGAAAATGAACAGTTCCACAATGGCAGGATTTTTGCATGCTTCTATTTTGAAAACTGTCAAATTTGACTTTAAGTTAGAAGTTAACCACTGTTAAAATGACCATGAAAACAGTCACTGCTTGAAAATACAAGTTCAATTTCCAATTGAGTTCAGTTATTACTGTGGAGCGGACTGAATCAGTGTCTGTGGAGCTCTCATATGAAGTCTCATTTTGGCATTAATTGTGTGTTTTCCATCATTTGTAAAAAATTGGATTTTAACATTTTAATTTTTTGTAATAAACCATGCTCTCACAAAAGGAAAATTACATTTCAGATTGATTTAAATATATTAATTCTAGTATTTTCAGCCACAGACTTCCATACATTGTTGCCAGTGGTTAAAGTGGGATTTGACAGGTTGGGGATAGGTATAAGATTTTGCAAATTTTTCTAACTTTCATTTATTAGAACATTTTAACCATGATACAACCAGCTTTTCAATAATCATGTATTTGCTAAAACACACTCTACATTAATAAATAATATATAACTTTTTGTCTACTATATCATCATCATATCATAGCATGTGCTATATTATTCTTAAGATTTAATTTTCATTCGGGGTAGTGTGTGTTTTCTGGCTTCTATTTGCTACCGGCTGAGCAGGGAGCTTTTATTAATTGGTTAATGATCACAAATCGCCATGAATTCAAGTATGTCTGATTATGAATGCACTTACTGTAATACAATAACTTTTGACTCTACCATCTTAATGAGACACATGACACGCTGTCTGCCACCAGCTTTGTGTGGAAATACTTCAAAATATTAAACAATGAAGATGGAAACTGTTGCTGCAACTTTTAGAATCTCAGATAAAATTCCAGGTGAAGCTCGAAGCTTTAAGATCACTGGATTTATACTTTATCCAAAACACGTCGGGGTGAAATACTGCATGTGATGGATTTACCGTCAGAGGTTGGCTGTGGCAAAAAGCGCCCCTCACTGACGAAAGACGCCAACATCTCCAGGGAATGCATACAAAGCCCTAGACAAGTGAGTGAGAGCTTTTTTTAAGAGGTTTGCTTTTTAACTTTCAGTGATAATGAACTAATTAACTTAACTATTAAGCCTACGATGTTGAACATCGCAGTGCAGTGGTGCGAGCCGTCTGCTCTGCTCCGCGGCAGCCTGTGAAATCTGGAACCTGTTTCAGCTCAATATCATGACTTTGAAAACACCAAATGACTTGTTTTAACAGATTTTGCTAGATTAAAATATGTAGAACTGTAAAATATCACTTCGATGAGGTTGTTCAGTCAGACAGTAACAGATCACAGACTGAACCTGGCATTTCATCCTCCTGTGCAGCCGCAGTGAACGCCAAGTTGCAGGCAGCCTGCAGTTTATAATGTTGATTAATATTGAAATGGCATTCTTCTTCCTCAATAATAATTATTAATATCAGCAGAAAATACACTGAAGTGGTCAGATTGGGAAGCTACATACATTGGACAAAGCTCCTCTGTTTCCAGGATAGAAAATGTAATTTTTGGGAAAATATTAATCCTTACGCCCCCAAAAGGCTATTCATGGGCTCTGTCAAAGTACGAAATTGTGCAAAATAACTACTGAAAATAACAGTATAACAGCAACGAACAAACAAACAAATGAACAAAGCTGGGATCAGCACCTTGGAAATCGCCATGGCATCAGCGCCTTGAGAGAGCGCAGCGGTACCAAACACCTGAGGCAAAGCATGTTATAGCTTTAAATGCAGGGTTGGGAGGGTTACTTTAAAAACGTAATCCAGTACAATTACAAGTTACCTGTTAAAAATTGTAATCAGTAACGTACTCTAAGTATCACAATATTAAAGTAATGTACCTGATTACTTTTAGTTACTTTTGGATTACGTACCAAACATGCAAATAAAGACAAGATAAAGACAAGAGAGCAAAAAATATCGGCCTATATAATGTTAAGGAGTGATGAGATGAGGGGTAGGGACTAATATTTTCTCAAAAATGACACATTTTGACCGCATGATCACTTTAGTCTATTATCTGGTGGTATTTATAATCATTATTGAGGCAGAAGAACATCATTTCAACATTAATCAATATTATTATGAACATAATATAAACTATACAGGCTGTGTACAGCTCAACCTTCGCTGTGGCTGCATATGAGAATAAAATGCCAAGTTCAGCCTTTGATCTGTCTCTGTCTGACTGAACAGCCTCATAGAAGTGATATTTTACAATTATTCATATTTTAAACAAACAAAATTCGTTAAGTCATTTGGGGTTTTTAAAGTTATGATACTGAGCCGAAACAGATACATTCCGCTTGTATTCAGGGGCTTCAGCTGAGCGCAGCAGACAACTCCCACCATGTGTGTGTCAATGTTCAACATATTCAGCTTAATAAAGTAAATGATTGCTCAACATTAAAAATATAAATCTCTAAAACAGCTCTCACTCACTTGGTGTGAGGCTTTAGATGGATTCTAAGGCAGTTTTTGGCGTCTTTCCTCAGTGAGGCTCTTTTTGCCACAGCCAGCTGTTGACATTAAATCCATTGGATGCAGCAGTCTTTCATCCAGATGTGTTTTGGATGAACTATAAATACAGTGTTCTTGAAACTTTAGGCTTTCACCTGGAATTTTGTCTGATATTCCAAATGGCAAACCTTATAATTTACAGCACAGAGCAGGTCAAATAATGCAGAGGATAGCACGAGTAGCAGTATTGACAGGTTATTGACAGGTTAGCAAGCTAACAAACATTAACTTTAGCTTACTGGATTTCTGTGTATTTTGGCAAATGTCAGCGGTTTGTCTTTGTACCTGTAGATGTTTCTTTAAGTTGGACGTCGAGTCTCTGGATGATGACAGTATTTTCACAGCTGGGAATCATAACTAACATCACTCTGTACTGTGATGTTGTTGTTGCCCTTTTCTGATTTAAACGCAAAATGATGCCGGAGTTTCCATCCAGCGAAAGTATAAGCCATAATGATGAACAGCCACTGGCGACTGTTTTAACATCCTTATCTTACATCATGTTTACACACGGATCAAGGCTACGCAGGTGGTCGTTTCACGTGTTGGTTTGTTGTGGTGTTGTGTCGTAAAGTGTCACAATGCGTGCGCACTGTGCATGTGCTGCAGTGTAGTATATCCCATTTGATTTTAAAATGTAATCCTGCTAAGTAATCACCGTTTTTATCAAATATACTGGTAATCTGATGACATGTTTTTTTTCCTGTACTGTAACGGATTACAGTTACCTTTTTTTTGTATCCTATTTTGTGAACTGAAGACCTTCACCCATCATCACATCGGCATAGTGGTGAGTACATACAAAATGGCTTATTCTCACAAAATGGAATATCACTTTAATACCACGAGTGTGATTGGCTTCTCTGGGCTCAGCGTAGTTAGTGTCACACATTTCATTTGGAGCCAGTGCATCATACCTGTTTTGTAGCCAAATCAGCCTGGAGAGATCAGGCATGGCAGCATGTCAGTGGCTGGACAGACCCAATATCATCCCCTGCCAGTGACACCTGCGTATTCTTCATATCAGTATACACCTGCGCAGCCTGCATCTCAAACACCGACTGTAACAGCCATGCATCCTGCATACCAACTATCCACCACAGCTGCTATCCAGCCAGTGAGCCAACACCCGGCAGGTGCACCCTGGCAGTCTACCCCTCAACCACCATACACTCTTGCTGTGCCCCAGCAGACAATATATCAACCTCCTCCAGTTATCTCCGCACAGCCAGCATACTAATCGCCGTCATACGAGCTGAGCCATCTTCCACAACCGGTGTACCAGCCCTGGCCTGCTCTATCAACCCAGCCAGCCTATCATCTAGTGCCTTCAACACCTGGTCCAGCACCGTATCAGCCTGTACTATCTACACAGGTCCAGTATACCCTTCAGCCTCAGTATACATCACCACAGGTACCATACACTCTCCAGACACCGAGGCAACCAATCCCAGTACCTGAACTGCCTAAGTTGGTCCATGACAGCGAGAGAGAGTTTGCGACCTGAAAATGGCACTAGACCATCTACTCAGCCCGTGTACTCATGGAGCAATTGGTCCTGGATGTTGTCATTATTGTGGTCGCACCAACTATGAACAACAGGCCTGCAACTTGAAGAAACCATGCAGTGAATGCCAGGAGATTCACCTCAGAGTCCTCCATGCTCTTGCCAAGCCGGGTCCCCGTGTCTACCTCATCACGCCAAAAGATCGTGCCTCACTCGCCAACTCTAAGCAGAGAGGAAAGGTGTACCTCAAGGTGGCACCAGTCATCATTAGCCATGGGAGCATGTCACTGCAAACCTATGCAATACTGGATGATGGGCCCGAACGCACTGCCAGCTGCTGCTCGACACTTGGAACTCAAAGGCAATGCCGGGTCCCTCACTCTGCGGACAATCCGCCAAGACATGACAGATGGAAATTAGCTTCCCTGCTAAATCTGGTGCAGCCATCTTTTTATTTCCCTGAAATGATTAATGCCACTGCACACTGTCCTGATAAATTAAATAAACTAAGCTAAACTAAACCTTACTGGTGCATCAGTTGACTTCTAAGTGGCCTCCCTCACAAAACCCTCAGAACAACACCTGGTTAAGGGTGCCTTCACAGCCGGTCGGCTAGCCCTGTCCGAGTAATCTTACCCTGTGCACTTATCGCCACCTGAGGGGCCTCCAACTATAGAACTTCAGTAAGGCACAGCCACTATTGCTCATTGGTGCAGGTTGCACCCACCTGATCACAGCTAAAGAGCCTGTCAGGTTCGGCACCAGAGGTGGACCAGCAGCTGTTCACACAGCACTTGGCTGGGCACTCCAGGGTCCAGATGGTCTCACGTCTCATGCTACTTAATGCTACTTCACCGCTCTCAAGCCAGTGCTAGATGACCTCTACCAACATGTCGAACGTCTTTGGCAGCTCGACGTACTCCCATTTAGAAGTGAACGGCAAGAAGTGCGATCCCGTTTGGACCAAGAGGCGGTGAGCATTCTTGAAGCATGCACCAAGAGGGTGAAGGTCGGTGGCATATTTCGATATGCCACACCTCTGCTCCGTGTTAAAGACGCACCACTACTAAATGCCTCAGCTGACGCTGTTATGCTGATGTTCCACAGCACAGAGCGACGGTTGGTAAAGGACTCAGCTAAAGCTAAAGTCTACTAAGCAGAGATCCAAAAGCTCATCGATGGAGGGTGTGTTACCAGACTCAGTGCAGAAGAGGTGGATGATTCCAACGAGTCATGGTTCAATCCCCATCACCACGTCCATCACAACGGCAAGGATCGTCTGGTCTTTGACTGCTCCTTCACCTACCGTGGTCTCTCCCTCAATGAGCAACTCCTCTCAGGTCCAATCCTCGGACCATCACTTATCGGGGTCCTCCTATGATTCCGGCAGTTCGCTGTTGCCGTCAGTGGAGACATCCGGGCGATGTTCCACCAGGTTCATCGCCTACCTGAGGACTGTCCATTGCTGAGGTTCGTCTGGAGAAACCTGCGGAGGGAGGAACAACCTGACATCTACCAATGGCAGGTCTTGCCATTTGGTACAACCAGCAGCCAGTGCTGTGCAACGTTTGCACTGCAAAAGCATGTCAAATACCACTCAGAGGGAAATGAAGATGTCCTGCAGTCCATCGAGCAGTCATTTTATGTGGACAATTGTCTCCAGAGCCTTCCGATGCCAGAGTCTGCCAAGCTCCTTGTGGACAAGATGCGGCAGTGCCTAGCTTTGGGAGGATTCGAAATCCGGCAGTGGGCGAGCAACATCTCATCTGTTGTCTCCCATCTGCCTTCCACTGCCAGATTGGAGAGCACAGAGCTATGGCTAGCCGAGAAGAGCACTGACCCTCAGGAGCTGGCTCTGGGCCTATGGTGGCATTGTCCAACTGATTGACTTAGCTACAGGTCCAAGCCAACGGAGAGCGAGACCCCCACTATGCGCCACATATACAAGGTTCTAGCCCAGCAATATGATCCCCTTGGCATTATTATTCCCTACACAACACGGGCCAAAGTTCTCGTCCACAAATTGTGGGCAAAGAAGAGGAGCTGGGACGACCCAAACCTCCTGACATCCTCGAAGCCTGGTCCAGCTGGGAGAGGGAACTCCCCGAGCTGGCAAACATCTCCATACCACAAACCTACCCACCATTGGACACCGCCACTGAAGCCTCAGACTACACCCTCCTCAGAATCCCACACATAGCAGCCAAGATAATCAACCTCCCCATCCCCAGCCTGTCAGAAACAAATGAACTTGCCATTACATGCCTAGCACGTGCAATAGTCAGCAGCCCGGACCACCCCCTGAACCAACACTTCACTCTCCTCCCATCTGGCCGCAGGTACAGGACACTTGGCTGGAAAAAAGCACATTTTAAAAGAAGTTTTGTCCCTACAGCCATCATAGCACTAAACAAAAATATGTAGATCCTATCCTGTATATTGTCTATGTTATGCCATGTCATGTTTATTCTTGTCTACATGTTTCTGTGGTGAGAGGGTTTGTTTATGTGGGGGGTCATGGATGTCACGATTACTGTTGTCTGTTCATAAATGTATACTGCCTTACTGACTGACCTGTGAAAACGAATATCCCCTTGGGGACATTAAAGAACCTAACCTAACCTACACCCTGCACATCTTCTGTGATGCCTCCGAACAGGCGTATGGTTCGGTGGCATATCTCACGACAAGGAGTGATGAAACAGTCCATGTCTCGTTCGTCATGGCAAGGTCTAGGATGGCCCCTAAGCGGCAAAAGTCGATGCCATGGTTAGAGCTCTGTGCAGCATTGACAGGAGCCCAGCTTTCCGCCCTCATTCACCGAGAGCTCACCCGCACATCACTGACTGACTGACTCCACCACAGTCTTGACCTGACTGACATCTGAGTCCTGCAGGTTCAAGGTCTTCGTGGGAACCAGAGTCACTTCCTGCCTCCACAGAGCCAGAAGATGATGCTGAGCTCAAGCAACGCATCTTCTGCAGCCCACACAGATGAGTCCTGCACTCCAATCACCAGACGCCACACAGTTCAACAGCTGGACTGACCTGATAAAAGCCACCCAGCAGTTCCTTCACAGGGCGGCAGCTGACTCCTCCCTGCCTCAGCCTGACCTTTGTGACGCCAAAGTCTTCCTGCTGAAGGCCAGTCAAGCGGACTGCTTCCCAGAGGAGATTCGGTGTCTCAAGGCTGGTAAGCCAGTACTTCCCAGCACTAGGCTCAGCACACTTTCACTGGAGATGGATCCTACAATGAGTCTTATCTGCGTCGGTGGACGCCTTCGTCACCTCGATGCTGCCTATTCTACTGACATCCACCCAATAGTCCTCAATCCTCGCCATGCAGTGACAAGACTCCTCATCAAGGATGTGGATGCACGCCTACTCCACCCAGGCCCCGATAGGGTCTTCGCTGAGTTCAGGCGCTAGTACTGGGTTCTCCGTGGGAGACAGGCCATCAAGCACCATCGGAGGACTTGTGCTGGAAGCCAGGGAAGCCAGTTGTTCCACTGATGGTGGACTTACCCCCTGCGTGTCTGCGACTCCTCAAGACGCCATTCTTCTCGATAGGGTGGACTGCTTTGGGCCATACACCATCAAGATTGGGCGGTGCACTGAGAAACGTTGGGGAGTTATATTTAAATGTCTCACAACTCATTGTGTCCACCTGGACCTGCTGACTAGCCTTGATGCAGATGCCTTCCTCTTAGCCTTGAGACGTTTCATCACCCGTAGAGGCACCCCTGCAGAGGTTCTCTCTGATCAGGCGACGAACTTCAGAGGTGCAAAAAGGGAACTAAAGAAGGCATTCGCTGCAATGGGGTCACAGCTACAGGAAACACTTGCTAAGCAACGCATCGCATTTAAGTTCAACCCACCAGCAGCACCCCACTTTGGGGGTGCCTGGGAGCGCGAAATACAATCTGTCAAGAAAGCCTTGTGTAACCCAGGTTACCAGGCCTTATTAACAGTCCAGTCCACCAGTTAATTAATTAGACCAATAAATTAATAAATTTATATATTTTTTTCCATGTGACAGCTAAATGACAATCTTGCATAAAAATGAATAAATAAGATTTATGGTTAAAAATCGTAAATATGTTAATAAATAGATTAAAAAGATCAACACACACAAGTTCATTGATCTGTTTTAAAAAAGAGTATTTTATTTCATTTCAAGTGTGGTGGAAGTGCCTTTCTCAAAGTGTAAAAGATTCGGGTGACGTGAGGAGTTCGTGTGATAGTGTAACCAATCAGACGTGCCTGGGTGCTTCCGCTTTTTCTCTCTCTCTGCCGGATCGTCTCCGAGGCAGCGGTGTGCTAGCCTCCTGTTGCAGACTATGCCGATTTTTGTCTGAGAGGGCCAGATATTATATTATTTTTTTGCCATGGGTAGATGAGCACCATGTGGGCCTTCATCAAGACAAATGAAGAGACTCTCCTTCAGACAACCTCTTAACACTAGTAAACACATATGATCAGCATGGCCAGGTGGAATCTGTTCACCTGATTGGGGTGAGCAAGCAGATCAATTAGTGGCAGCACAGAGAACAAACATAACATCAAAACATCACAAGCAGGAATGTAGTTGAGAATGTAGTCATAGTCTTGAGAAATAATTGTCAGATCTTCTATCTTAATTAAAACAATGAATTGTTTACTTAATTTTTTTTTCTTTCTACCTGGCAGTGCTTTTCTGCCCTATACACTTTGATGATATTACTTTAAAATTGAAACACTTAAAAATAAAACTTTAGAGATGTTTTCATCTTTGAGAATCTTTGGTATCTTGTATTATTGTTATTTTTGACATTATTGTATATTTCTC
>JAJHUR010123439.1:0-16981 GCA_027495735.1 Lutjanus campechanus | reverse complement strand
ATCTAGAGGCAGTTTTTGGGCTCTTGTAGAAACATGGTGGTGAAACAGTGGAAGAGGACCTGCATGCTCTTTTCAGGTTATTATACCCTCATGAAAATATTCTTATTAATATAATGTTTCATATTCTGTCAATAAATCCCTGAAAATTTTATGCATTGAACCTTTAAGTTCTACATGTCACATTATTTATCGCACTGACCTGCAGTGGTGGAAGAAGTATTCAGATGCTTTACTTAAGTCAGGCAATACCACACTATAAAAATACTCTATTACAAGTAAAGGTCCTGCATTCAAAATTTTACTTAACTACAATGAACTGGTTATGTAACAGTCTAAATTTAATTCTGATGCCTCTATATGACCTAAATAAGCAAACAAGACCATCAGCGGGAAGATTGGCTGTTTCTAATTCTTAATACCTGCCACCAGGTCCGATTCTCGTTATTGGTCGTTATTGTGAAATAAACCCCTACAGGATGATTCAAAACCCCTCCGCTTCAAATCAGGGTCCTGCATCATCCTGTCGGGGTTTATTTCACAATAATGACCTGCTCACTGTACATTATCCTGACATATTTTGCAGTTATGATCTAAATCTGCAAAGTCTAGTAAAACTGTCAAAAATACAGTGGAGTAGAAGTACAAAGTAACATAATATGGAAATCCTGCTTCCTTTTGACTTGATTTTGTTTTTACTCTATTTATGTATTTTATGTCACTGTTAGGTGTGCTTTCTTTTAAGACATAATGGCAAATTGCTTGTGACAAATGATGCTGAACTGATTGATTGGATTATGAGACAGAGACAGAGAGACAAAGACAGAGGGTCTGTGTGCTTCTGTTCACATGCTCCTTGAAAGCATAATTGTTCCTTCAGAGCACATTAAATGTTGTATGATGACTCAGAGCTGCACAGCATCATCACAGACAGACAGACAGACAGACAGGAGAGGTGTTACAGTCTGGTTAGCGGGCATTTAAATCCAAAGCGTTCACATGAGCTCAGTGTAGACACAAAGAGGCTCCACATAAACAACATATGGTAATGAGACGCTGCTGGTGCTGCTGGAGCTCCAGGAGCTGCAACCCTGAAATCATCTCTTTATTACACCGAGCACAGCAGAAATTTAACTCGAGGATGCTAAAAAAATAGCCTACTAACTTATATTAACCCTGACCTGACTGGATTAAAGGCACGTTAACAGAGAATGAGAGACAGACAGAGACAGAAGAGGAGGGGGGTGCAGGTAGGCCTGTCCATTGATGTCTACCCACACATTGCAGAGGAGGCAGCTTACCCACGACATCAGCCTGAGGATGGTGCGGGGATGCGTGAAGAAGGCGACCGGATCGAAAGTGAAGCTCCCGGCCTTCCCGGCGCCGTACGCGCCCGCTGGCTCCATCCCTCCGGCTTTCTGCTGCCCGAAGCCCGCTGACGGATCGAGAGGAGACGGTAAAGAGCAGCGGCGGAGCGGAGCGGCGTCCTCCTCCAGCCTCCCTCCTCCGAGTGAAGTCACTGCGCGTCACTGAGAGCTGCACCGCGCAATTAACTGTCTGCGAGGCTCATTATGGACTTAAATTACAAAATGCTGCGGGCTCAATCCCCTTTTATTCTTTTTGATTTATTTTATTGAGAATTTAAGTTCATGAAGAGGCTGATTTCTCTCTTTCTTTTTTTCTTATTTTTCCTAAAAGGAGATATGAAAACCTAAATTTCCCAGGGCATGTCATTCCTGTTATTTATGGCTGATATTTCAGTATTATGAGTTCGAGGTTTTTTAAAATCATAATACTGTACGATTAAAGGTCCTCGATAAGACATTTATCACGTAAATAAGAAAAAAAAGAAGAAGGAAAAAAAAAAGAAAAGAAAAATAACGCCTTGAGAAAATTTTCTTTATTTAAAAAAATTAATCTGAGGTGTTAAGCTTTGCTTCTATAAAATTAGTTTTACCTTTTAACTTAAAGTGCTTTTTTAATAAAATAAAATAAAATAAAATAGCCAGCTATTACCTAAGTATGAGCAAACAAAGGAGTCCTTTAAAAAATAAAAATAAATAAATAAATAACCATATGATATCACAGTCACAGTCTGGTATAATATTGAGACATTTTTAATTAGAATATTGCAATATTCTATATATTATTACACCAGTGGATCCATATCATGATGATACAATCATGTGGGGCTGCAAGGGGGTGCAATGTCACCTCACAGCAGGAGGGTTGTGAGTTCGAATCCCCCAGCCGGCTGGGAGGGTGAGTTTGCGGCTTCCCACAGTCCAAAAGCATGCAGGTAAATAGGTTAATTGATAACTTTAAATTGCCCATACATGTGAATGTGAGCATGAGTGGTTGTCTGTCTCTGTGTGTCAGCTCTGTGATGAACTTCAAGCATAAGCTGTTCCAGACAAGAAAACCAAAAAAACCCCAAAACAATCATGTGGTATCATGTTACAAAATTCTGTTTTTCAAACTAAATATTTTAAGCAAAATTGTAATTAAAAGTCCTTCAGGTTTTTGTATTGCATGTTGTTCAGTGGTGTAGCAGCAGGATTGCTGTTGTGGTCCTAAACTATATAAAACCTACTGCTGACTCCTCAGTCCTCTTAACCCTGTAATACCATTTGCATCACATTTGATTCATGAGTTTGTGAGACCTTTACAACATCAATATGATCAATATTTTCCTTTTAAAAAAAAAGTTATTTAATATGAATATATGTCTGCTGCCATCTGGTGGATTATCAGTGCACTGCAGCCAGCAGCTGCCCTGTGAGTGACAATTCCAACATGGCCGCCTATACATATATATAATCACGAGTTGCACGTTTTGGGAGGAAAACCTTTGCCTATTTTGAAAAAAGTTGTATTGTTGCTCATATTTCAATATGAATATTTACTTTAGTGAAACCACCTATAATTACATCATATTTTAGTGCAAATGATGGAAGCACTGATATGCATTTGATATTTCATTTACATCCTTCATCCTTCACCATCAACTATTATATGACAAATTAACATTAGAGATGAGTCTGTAATATGCATCTATGTGATATTTTACATTAGGCACCGTTCATTTAAAACAATAATTTTTTATATTTTTCAGAATAGTTCATGTGCATTAAATAACAAATGCATAATCAGCAGCAGGAAATACTTCTATATCTCTTGTCAGATGGCAGCAGAGTAAACAGGCTGTGGATAGCGGTGGGTATTGTCTTATCTTTTTATAAAGCTCTGCAGGCGCCTCGTAGATGACTCATAGATGGGTACAAATGATGTATATAAATGTAAACTTACTGTCCGACAAGTTAGCAAATACACTACATCTGTGTCAAGATAAAATCGTCCGATAATATCAACTTTGCTGTTGTGTTTGTGTTGTGTCTGGCTCTTTATTATTTATTATTAGTTAACAGTTCTATGTCAAGGATGTTTTAGGCTTAGTTGCAGTTAACATCAAGTTTACTTCAACTTTTAATTCTTATAATCTGCATGACAGTGAGACTGAGATAAAAGGTCTTGTAACCATCAGAGTTTTAAAATGAAGACTTTATTTGATTTGATTGAACTGACGATTCATGACAACTTGGTTGAGTAGATAAAACCAGTTTCGTGTTTGGAGAGGACTGACTAAAAGGTATGACACACACACACACACACACACACACACACACACACACACACACAGTACTCTCTTTGTGTTCAGATTAAAGCTCGTCTTTGGATTTGTTGGCTTTTTTTGCCTCTTCAGCTTTTATGGCCTCGATGTACTTCCTCCTGTCTTCATCCTCCTGGAAACACAAAGGAAAGAAGTTTATTTTTAACAGAGAAGAAAAGCAGCTCTCAAACACACATAAATATACTGAAACCACTGCAGTCTTGATGGTGTTTTTGGGGCAGAATAATGAGGGAGATAATTTACCTTAACTCTTTCTTTTTTGGCTTTCTCCATCTCTTTATCGAGAAACTTGATCAGGTCCTTTACCTTCTTCTTACCGCGGTAAACCACCATCTGACAGGAGCACAGTTAACACAAACTGAACATTATTACCTCGATATGTGTCAAGCTTCCCCTACAGAGTATAAATAACACATATAATCCCACATTTTCAGCAGCAGTTATTTGATGATAATTTGCATTTTAAACTGTTATTTTTAAAGACACAGTTTGTCCTATTTGAAGCAGGATTGTATGAGGTACTTACAATATGATATTTGGTGAATTATAAAGTGTATGCCCCCAGTTTGGAGAAGCAGAGAGGAGTATCAACACAGAAGCTAAGCTATGAACTGCTATGGACAGGGTTAGCAGCAAAATGTATTTAGCCACTTAAAAAATCAATATCAGTTTAAGTGTATGCTATATTTAGAATATTTTCACCATTTTACCTTGCTGACAGACAGCTTTTTCCAACGGGAAACTGCCGTTATGAGCCAAATATCGCTCTTTTGTCTTCAGCCAGACGCCTTTAGCAAGAACAGTAATTTTACCTGCAGAAAATGGGAATTGCTGATCTACCACTGCCTCTATTTGATAGTTTGTTTGTGTTATTGTGTGACCTCGGTGAATCCAAACTATCTTTTTAAAACACTAAAGTTGCACAGTAATACAAACAAACAATCCAATCAAGGCAGCAGTAGGCCCGCGACTACTGTGTTCTGCAAATTTGGGTTGTATAATAGCAGCTTCCCGTTGGAAAAGGTTTTCTGAGGGCAAAGTAAAGCAGTGAAAACATCTTAAATATAGCGCACACTTAAACTGATATTGGCGTGTTGATCGTATCTTCTGTAGTGAATATAATCGCAAGTATCCCTTTAATGCATGAGACTGACTGGGATCATATATTACAATATACAGTATATCTATTCTCACTACACACTGTGTGTTCTTGTTCCTGTAAAAAAAAAACGTTAATGCAATACAATCACCACAGGTTCCATTATTAAGAGATAGTAGACAGTTAATTTAATCTATGTATGGTCAAATCATCACATGGAAAAACAGAAAATATAGATTATATTACACAAAAAAATAATTTAAAAAAAATACTCCATACTCTTTCAGCATATAGAGCAGGGAAGAGGCAGAGTGATGGGTAGGCGCCCTGCATTGACAAGTTGATGTCATTGGCTGATGCATCGAAGCGAGCGACGACCACATCCTCTCGCTCCTTCAGGGCCTCGGCCAACTCCTCCCACAGAGGAAACAGATCACGGGACTCCTTACTGTACGGAAGATCTGAAAATACACATTTAATAGAGATTTTTAAATGTAGGTGGTGAATAGCCTACAAGTGGCAACACACACAACAAGTCAGTAATAAACAACAGTGTGACTCAGCAAACATGGATTAACTGACTAACTAACCTGTGTTAACTGATTTTTTTTAAGCCACTTGGGGCCAAAGGCACAAACTGCAAATACAAGACTGACATGTTATCACCATATTACACATCCAGCACACATGAAGCTAAATTATATTTCATTAAGAGTCATGTTTCTGGCCAGTTAATTAAGCTAATTAAGCCCAATATTTTTTATCCTTTTAGCTTTATTTTGGTCTCCACCATCTCCTAAGGGAAATATCTATCTAGTTCTAAGTTCACAAGTTATTACACACAAATACGCTAACTTTTTCTGCAGGTTGGTGCTGAGCAAGTGAGGGTTTATGAGACTTTTTTTTTTTTTTTTTTAAACTTCCAACAGCTGTTGGCTAGAACTGAACAGTAAAAGCTGGGAAATCAAAACAATTAACTGAGAGACGCTAAAAGTTCTCTATAGAGTTGAAGGGAACTACAAAGTCAGGTGATAATTCTCTGTGGGTTCATCACTACAAGCAACGCTTAGTCATTTTATTTATTGTCACAACCTACTCATTTTGTACTGAATCCTTTTAAAAACTAATTATAATAACATTATAAGTACAAAACATCGGTGGCTCCATCACTTCCAAACATTCAAGTACTTTTGTATGTTTGTGCCAATAAACAGGCCTGATATTTTTATTTAAGCATCATCAGGTCATGTTACATGGCTGTGAAACCTTATGAGACATAAGAACTTAGTGCACAGCCAGGCATAGTCACACATTTCTGCATCAAACTTCTGAGAGAGTGGGAGAAAGGAAACATAACGTGGTGTGGTGCTACTTTAAAATACAGCAAGATACACACTTTGTAACAAACAATAAAGTACCACACAGCAGCAACATGACTAACCTTCTCAAACGTTTTAACATACCATGAGAGTTAAAAGGAGGCTGAACAAAAACAAGAAGTTAATTATTTATTTCATTCTAATTTTATCATAGTATTTCTGTGACTATTTTTTATGCTCAAGACAAGATAATTACTTTTGAAGAAATCCGATATTTATAATAATATAATGATTGAAAACAAAAAATCATGATTAAAAAAAACCCCAAAACTATTGGTAAAGTTGTAACTAACTTAAGGTATTGGTAGCGCCCAGGGACCTCCGACCTCCAGGGGGCGCCAAAACCCCAACAACTATGGCCTCATCCTGTCTTTTCTTCTTCTTTTTGTTTAAAAACAATATAAAATAAAACCAATTAATTGAATGTGTGTGTAATAAAATGCAAATCAATTAAATCCGAGTTACTTTATTTTCAAATAACAAAAAAAAAAATCATATTTGGTTTGCTGGCTGTCTGTACTGTATCATGATGACGACTATGAGTCATGTGACCGTGGGAATTTGATAGCGGCAACAACGCCAGGTGTGAAAGTTTGGCTAAAGTTACCGAGTAGACGACGTTAACGTTAGCGGCAAACTAACAAACATGGATAAAACACTTTGACCTTGCCTGACGTGTGTGGAGCTTTGAGGACTTTTCTCACTTTTTCTGGTAACAAACTGCGCTCATTTTCCCACAATGAGAGGATTGAAAATGAACCGAGGGCAAGGAGGAAGGAACAGCTCTTGAACGCTGTCTCCGACCTGGAAATGGAGTCGGAACTCAAATGAAGAGTTTTCCAGGAGAAAGGCCAAATAAGGTATGCTTTGTCTCTTGTTATTCACACATGGACTATAATTTAATCTGCTGGGGCCTATCTTAAATCTTTAAATTATTAGCTAAGGTAGTAGGAGTCATCACCTATTAACGTTAATGTCTGTTACCTAGCAACCAGCACTACTTTTCTCATTTCGCCGAACTAAACAACTTCAACCGTTGTTTTTTTTTTTTTTTAATCATTGAAATTCAATGAAACATACAGATAAACAAACACAACATATGAGTCACAGATTTTGATAACATCTGTAGAGAAATCTAAAGATGTTCTGTTTGGTAAATTAACTACAATGCTAACTTGGGAGATATAAAAAGGGTGTTCTAAGATAACAGACACAGTCTCAGCCGTGTCTGGCATCATCCACTGTGTAAAAGCTTTAAAAGACCAGTTACAAGTTAGCTAAAAATACCGTTAGCGACCGTTTGCGAGTTAGGTAGTACTGCAGGTTGAAAAGCTGAATGTTAAGACAGCTAAACGGTTACCTTGAAGTTAGGAAAGTTTGTTTAAGATTTTGGGAAGTCAGAGTGCTTGAGTAATTCACATTTTTTTATACTAAGTTAAGTCTGAAACCTTAGGTGATTTGTACCATGACAGATGAATAGTTTCTAGGTCAGTGTTCATATTCTAAGCTAACGTTCACTTAAAGATTCCGAGGCTGTGTCACGGCAGTCACTATACTGATAATACAGTATAGGGCCATTCCAGTTACTATGGTAACTCTCCCAGTTACTATGATAACTTTTGACCCAGCAGTCTTTAATTTTAGTAGATAGCAGTTATCAGTTGTTAGCTAGCTTAGCTAACACACTTAGCCTTTGTTGGCTTCTCTAAAATGAACAACAAAGAGATACAAAAAGAAACATAAGATGAGAGTGTTGTTCCTGAAGAAAATGGAAAGAACAAGCACTTAAGCCAAAGTAAATTAAACTCAGCGAGAACAAATTCACACAAGCAGAAGATGTGACAAGAACTAACTGATGAAATCAATGTGAGAAATCTGCTGTGAAACGAACCGTAGAAGAAGAAATGTGAAAATACTACTGTGACAGTAAGAAAGAAAGAAGAAGTCGAAAATCGACAAAAATTTCAAAAGTTTCAATAAAAGCTAGTGTTAATATGTGCAACAGAGTTATGTTAATGTTTGGATAGCTAGCTACAAACTATTAATACAAATTATTTCACTTTTAGAGGACTGTTAGGGATCAACACATAAGGGAACATTTTAGTAGTTCACCCTTAAATCACCCTGGGGAAACCCTTAGGTTGATTTTATGCAACCCATTTTTTCCCTGAAGGCATCCTTAGATGAAGGGACCTATGAGGGAAAACTTATCCTTAAGTGTTTGTATGAAACTGAGAAGGTCCAAACCGCAATTACCATGGTTACTAAACAGTTAAGACAGGATCTGCAAGTTAGGAAGTTTCTGTAATAAGGCCCTGAATCATCGAACTGCATTGGTGAAGGTGGAACAGTATGTGCTTGCTTATGTCATTGAGTTATGTATGGTTGAATTGATATTGTAGCTGCTGGCCCAGGAAAGAATTGTTGCAATCACATGGTGTAAATCCTGTATGATAGAAGATATCTACAAGTGTTTGTCCTTCAGGTTGTGATCACAGGCAGTAGCCTGTCAGTGTAAATCCTGTATATGCTACAGGTGTTACCAACAGATAGCAGCCTGCGCTAAAAACCTATAAAAGTCATGTAAGTCATGTTGTATGTGTGGAGCTGGGGGGACCTCCTAGATTTTTTGCTCAGAGGCCTCTGCATTCTGAATCTTAATTTGTGCTTGAGTACTGCAACTTAAAATTGATGTTAAAACAGTGCTTATATGTAACCTAGACATTACATTTCAACCAAATTTTGACTAGTATTAATTCAAGTCCGTGCTTACTTGGTAGTTTATAAATGAAGAGAAAATTTACATACAGAACAGGACAAAAGCAGTCTTGTTGGGGTTGAAGGCGACTTTCTCCAGAGTCACTCCCACCAGCTCCTTCACAGGCTTTGTGTCCCATCCTTCAGGTATTGGCTCGCTCTGCATCTTAGGCTGTGACATTAACATGTACACAAACACATTATTTATGTGAGGACAAGCTATTCCTTCAGTTCCTGTTATGTATCACACACTGGATGAGAGTGAACTTTACCTTCGCCTTCCCCTCCAAGTAGGACTGGCAGAATTCCTTTATGGTCTTTACATCCAGAGTGTCAGAGGGCAGGTGATAGGTCACATGGTTTGTCAGGTTGACCAGTCGGATAAGAGGAGCCTCGAAATCCCGAACCCTGAAGTACTCCAACAGCCGGCCATTACGAGGCTCATCCACGTTCACCAACACAAACAGAATCTGAGTACACACACATGCAGAGGTGAAGTACTCTGAAAGGTTGTTATTAAGTGTTGCAGTGCTGCTGTTTGAATAATTTCTGTGTGTGTGTGTGTGTGTGTGTGTTTGGTTTCTACCTTCAACCTGAATGCTTTTGCGGCACTGTCAAAGGCAGAGTAGATCTCTTTAAAGTCAGCAGAGCTTTTGTTGACAAACAGGAGGGCGTGGCTTAACACAGGTGATGTTAATATCTGAGTGGCTGTCTGCAGGAGAGAATAACATGAACACGTCTCATTTAACAATATAAGGGTGTGTCTAAACAGCTGTGTGTATGTGGCCAGAGTGTTTTTTTCATACAGTAGTAAGATGAATGATGACATGCCACATGATGACTACTTTTATAACCCACTACAACCATGTGGCTTGTATTGGTATCTTGTGAATCTGTGTGTGCATGTTTGTGTCATCATTGTAAAATGTAGTCCAGGAGACACTGACTGTAGCAGGAACAGAAGCAGTTTTATATGTCTATGGATAGATTTTCTCAACGTGATAGCATCACAACTGTGCATGATACAGTCATGAAACGTTACAGGTGTGTAGTTGAGGTCAAAATGAAGGCCAAGTTCAAAGATGGGTGTAGTGTGCCCGACCCCTGAGTACTGACTGAGTACTAATTTAGTAAAGACAAATGAGTATTCATGGGTCAGAATGTCAATATGTTGACAAATGTTGCCGTTAGTGTGGTCTTTAGTTTTTGTTTTGTTTTTCACTGCTGGTCATTCAAGGTAAAGTACAGTAGTTCTGTAGGAGACATATGGCAGTCAAAAGGGAGACATGATAGAGCTGCAACAATTATTTGATTCATCAATTATGAATAGATTATTAAATTAATCAACAACTAAATTCTCTGATCCCAGCTTCTTAAATGTGAATATTATTTAGTTTCCTTACTCCTTTATGACAGTTAAACTGAATTGCGGTCAAAATAAGATGTTGAAAGACATCATCGTAGCCTTTGGGCAACACTGATCCACATTTTTCACCATTTACAGATATTTTATAGGCCAAACAACGAATCAATTAATCAACAAGGGAAATAATCATCAGTTGCAGCCCTACAATATGATGTGTTACAAAAGAACACAATAGTCCAGCCAAATTCTTTTGGGTTTCATAGACTGATCTGTTATTGATCCCATGTTTTGCAGTAATAAGGAAGTGCCACAACGCTGTTTTTTATTTATTTATTTTATTTAACTCATCATCTATATCAGAAGTGGAAATATGTTTGATTGTGTGTATTTACATCTGCTGCATATGATCACTTTGTGCCAACATTTTAGCAAATGTCTGACCAGTTTTATGATCTAATATAATCTTTGCGGCTTTGGTCAGCTTCAATTCAAGTTTTTATTACAGTGGATTGCAATGGGGGAAAAAAGTGTCAAAGCATCAGAAACCTCTCTTAGTCACCTTAGGTGTGATCTAAATGCTCATGATTCATCTAAAATGTGCCCCACATTTTTAGCTTGCACGTTTAGCTGCTTACAATGTTCTATCACAACTTAAACTTAAAGCTATAGGAATATGTAGTAGTCTGTACAGTTAAATACAGCTATATATTTATTCTTAATGCCTGCCACCATGTCGGATTCTTCTTGAAATCAGATGAAACAAGCCTGTATTTACATTTTCACAGCCAGTGAGTAGTATGATAGCCTGTTAGGAAAGGAATCAGGAGAGTTTTTTGTTCAGATAATTTATATAATTTTGTGGTTATTATGGTGGGAACCCTACTGCTTTTGTCCACAGAGGCCTGCAAGTTAAACAAAATATAAAAGTGACATGTAGTAGCTTTAAGCATGTACCTCTTAGACGTGAGAGTCTTTGATTCTGAAAACGTCGTTTGCGGGTGGAGTGTACATCAAATTTAACCCTTATTTAGGCAAGGATGTAGACACTGAAGAAAATGTCATTTGATTATTTATTTTATTATTAAGTGTGCCTTTTACTTTATTTGGCTGTATCTCCCAGGTGGGCTTCTCAGTGAGGATGTAGATTTTAAATATGAGAACAAAATCAAGTTAGATTTTAGTTATTTAACATTTAGGAAAACTTAATATTTTCATATTCAGGCAAAGAGATAGTTGACCTTTAGATTTTCACCTTAAAAAGACGACAACTGAACCCAAACCACAAATGAACAAAGACTTTAGAAATTTTTCAGTGCATTAATATTATGAAGTAACCCATCTCAGAAAGCTCAAATAGGCCTATAATAAAACACACACAAAACTTTCCCAAACTTGGGGTTGTAGCATCTATATGAGTGTGAAAATGTACTGTGAATCTAATACGCTACCTTTCCGGTGTACTCAGTGACTGGATCCATCTGGTAGACAGTGATAAAAATGATCAGCTCTTCTTTGGATGTCTGAGGCATCATTTTGTAAGCCTGGATGAGCTTAGACTGCAGCACACACAAACAGACACACACACACACACACACACACACACACACACAGGTAAGAATGCACTGAACCTCTGCTGTTGAACTACTGCATATTAATGAATTCCTCCAGCTTTATGTGAAGGTTTTAACAATTTAAATGCAATGTCTTGTGTCCAGAAATGTCAGAAAACTCTGACACATACAGTACAGCAATCCTTCATAGACGTGTGTTTGTTACCTTTTTGAGCAGCAGTACAACATCATGTGTGAGATCATATTTGCTGATAACTTCTTTGTCCTGTGTCACTGCAAACCTGAGATCCGGAAGGTGGATCGCTGCAGCGTAGAACACCTGGACGTACTCATGGTCCAGCTCCTACACACACACATGCACAAATAAAAACACACAAATTGTTATTCGGCCAATTGATTTGTCACAACACCAGTGAAAGGCTGAAAAATTAAACCATGGATATTCACCTTAAAGAATCCAACCACTGTCAGCTCCTCTGAGGCGTCTAATTGGCTTAGTTCAGTGATGATGAGGTCAGCAGCAGATCCCGCCCTTCTCTCCAGCCAGGTCAAGATGGAGGCTGAGCTCTGAGGAACTTAATCACAATTCAGGAAAACAGTTAGTTTCAATATTTTACTACTGAACTAAAGCCAGGAGATGATTAGCTTAGCTTAACATAAAGTCTAGAAACAGAGTGAAGGAGGTAGCCTGGCTCTCAACAAGACTCTAGGATTAAACAAAAAAGATGTCGCAAGTTAATTAAAAAACTTTCAGGTTTTTTTGTTTTTTTTTAAACTTTGTTTTCTCCTGCATCTTTGCAATGCTAAATGATAATTCTCAAATATTATGGTTAGCCTAAATGTTAAAAGATGGATGGTTAACAACAAATTGGAGCATAATTAACTTAGTCAGACAAATATTTTAAGTAATCAGGAAGATATTTATTGACTATTGTGCCAGCTTGACCTGGCAACAGATGAGAAACGTTTGCTAACTTCTGCAAGTTAGCTAATAAATTAGCTGAATTAAGTTTATCAACTGAGTTTAGAGTCATACCTCCATCCTGAGCAGGCTTTTTCTCATATTCCTAGTATTTTCTTACAAAGATCAAACTTTTAGCAAACGATTTATTGTTTTATAATGAGGAAAAGAGGTGGGTTGGAGCAGAATTTTAGCTAATGTAGATAGCTAGAACATCCAGGCTAGCACTGCTTTGTACACGGAAGGGATGCAAACATTAGATTGTTTCATTTTTTTCCAGTGATGTCCTAACCTGCTCTGTGCATCAGCGAACAGAAAAAAAAGAAGAAAAAAAGCTCACTCTTTTTAAAATTTTGCGCACTTGTTTCACCTTCAACCTGTTTTCATTGGTCAGAATCGATGCTGACTTCCGGGATGTTTCTGTTTCACCTTCAGTCTGCAGTCAACATGGACAGTGAGAGACTATGAGGTTGAGAAGCAGCATGTACCCACACAGACCTGGCACATGCACGCCCACACAAACAAATACAAATACGACATCCCTATGCTCTCCGCCTGCTGGCACTGGTTTAATTGGTTGTTGGGCTGGTTTTGATCTGCCGTTGGGCTGGTTTTGTCACCCAGACCTGGCAACCCCTCAGAGTAGTTAAATGTTTAACACATGGTTAACAATACATTTATTGGAGGCCATTTAACTCGGTAATTAAAAATATGAATTGAATACTGCATCAGCTCAACCTAGCAACAGATGGAAGTGAATGAAACTTGCATGCTCATTTCTGCAAGCTAGCCGGCAAGTTAGCTAACTCAGCTTATCAACTGTTACAGTCCCGCTTCCACCCTGGGCAAGTTTTTTCATACGTTTCTATATTTTCTGGCAAAGAATATACTTTTAACAAAAGGTTAATTGTTTTATCGTGTTGAAAAAAGGCGGGAATCTGAATTGTAATGGAAAGAATTTAGCTAGCACAGCCAAGGTAATACTGATGATCTGTGTAATTTTGGTCCTATTCTTTTCTCCAGAAGAAATAAATTCATTCATACAGTACACTTGTTGGACAATGTGTATATTAGGGCTGTGCGATTGCCTCTAAATTTCAAATTGTAGATTGTCATTGCTCTAGATTGCCAATACACGATTAAATTGGCAAGGGGGCAGGGGCGGCACGTGTCCTTGGCACGGGTCCATGGCACGTGTCTTATGTTGATCGCTACCAGTCAGCATGGCTGCCAACATTGACACCGCTGTGGCTTTGGTGGCAAAGAAAAAACGCCACATCTCCAATTTGGGAGTTTTTTGGGTTTATCCCAGATGCCAGAGGTGAGCCGGTGGACACAACAAAGCGCAAGCTATAAAAGTAAAATACCTCCTCTAGTGCAGCTTTTTAAGTTTGATAGTCCATGCCTAAGGTGTCGGTAGGAATTTAAATGCAATAGGCTAAAAGATATAGGCTATAGCCTAGGCCAACCACCGCACTTTTATATTTTTTGTTATAATGACGTTATTTTTAATGTTTTGCATCACATGCAAAAGTGAGCGACACCGCTGCGCTGACAAGCTGGAGGCGTGTTGCTCCTCCTCACTTCAAGTCGCTGTCATTAACTTTTAACCTGCAAAGGTGGCAGTGCCGCAACACTGTAGGAATTTATGAAAGTCCTTGTGTGAACATTTCAGTAGTTACACATTAAAACAATATTTATTTGCAATTAGCCTACTCTGTTGAACGACCCCGAAGCATGAGCAAACGGGCTGTGTCAGTTCGAATCAAAGAGATGCGCCCTGTCACTGTCACAGGGCTGGCTGACAGTGTACCCTGCGCTGAGAGGAGAGGAGAGGAGAGGAGAGGAGAGGAGAGGAGAGAAGAGAAGAGAAGAGAAGAGAAGAGAAGAGAGGAGAAGAGAAGAGAGAATGTGGATTGTAGGTCTGTTTGTAAACGGGGCTTCTCTAACAGTCATGTATTTCCTCCAGAAACATCTCTTAATGCACAGTAGAGCGCCGTTTTTTTTTTCAAAATCGCCTTGATAAACAAATGCCAACCAATCGCCAATATATGATTTGATCGGTGATTGTCCCAGCCCTAGTGTATATACATGTTTTATTTGCATTTATTAGATAGTTGCATGCACATTATCATCATCAGTTAATTTCAGATTTCAGATTCAGGCATTGTTCTTCTCCAATCAGGAAAACATAATACACTAAAGTAATCCCAGATCTTTTAATAGCGTGACAAAGTTTTAGCTGACTGGAACCAGGCTACTATTAAAGGGCTTTAGTTCATTTATTAACTGGTAAATTACGCCTCTGTTTACTGTTGCTCCTATTAATGTATAAAGGATATACCATATGTTATTTGCACATACCAGGACAATTTACAGGGTTGTGTTTATCTCCAGACAGGTATAGCCTGATTGACGGGAGGCCTGTGGCATTGAGTTCTTTAGCCAGATCTTTCTCCTTTGTCACATCAACCACTGCCAGTTTGATCTCTGACCCCTGAAGCTCTGCAGCAGCATCGTCGAAAGCCGCTGCAATTCGATGGCCTTCTCCCGACAGCGGAGCATCTAGACAGACAGAGACAGACACACACAGTAAGTGATTATGAATACGTTGCATTGTGAGATACTTTGTTGCTGTCATTTTTTTTTGCTTTGCCTATAAATATGTAGGTCAAGATCAATCTGTGTGAGGCTTTGTGTGTAACTTACGGAAGTGCACCAGCAGCTGTTTATGTTTTCTCAGAGCTCTGTTGAAATTTCCTTTCTTCAGCTGTAAAACTCCATCCTTCTCGGGGGATGATTTGTCTGCCTGTCGGTCAGCTTGTGTGTCAGCGGCAACAAACGCACAGAGACACAAGGCCGTCACCCCCAGCAGCAGCAGTCTCCTCATGATGGCTCACCCACACGCTGACAAACTGGACACTGGAACAAGCTTGACGGAAAGGTATGGAGGGAGTGGTGAAAGGAAGGGCTGATATATGTGTGTGTCAGCGCGTGCGTGTATATCAGTGCTGAGCTGGTAGTTGTGAATTTGTTGTTTGTTATCTGCCGACCAGGCCCACCAGTCTGTTGCTGATTAACTTTATCTGAGCCCTGCTGTATCTCTGCTATTGGCTGCTGTTCATATCAAGTATATCACAAATATCTTAATGCCCTTTGCCTAACACTGTTATCCCCAACAAGGTCAAAATGGAAGCACTACAGCACACACACACACTCACCAAACACACACACACAACATGCAAAGTTGCCCCACTTGCACAGATTTTAGAAAATAAAACTATTTCACAGCTTTGTCAAAGTAACCAAGACCATTTTTATTTCCCTATCAACATGATAGAGCGATAAATAATGACATGACAACATTTTGCTTAAAAAAAAGGTAGTCGAGTCCAACTTGACAGGATACCAAGCGTCACACATTTTTACAACAGGTAAAGCAGGTGCATTAATCAGTCAGTGTATTGAAGTGTGCAGCACAGACACTGCACATATCCTTCAACCACAACCATCACCCTGTTTCTTATGCCTGGTATTCACAGCAGGTCCATATCACAGTTTAACATGTTTAGAAAATTTAGATTAGAAGATTGATACCACACTCTCATATAGTATGTATGAAAATATAGCAAGGTGAATGTTAGTTTAGCATAGAGTAGAGCTTTTCAATTAATTGAAAAATTAACAAAATCGTAATATGGCCAAGTGCAATATCCAAGCCGCAGAGGCTGCAATTTTTTGATAAAGGAACCAGGTGTGATAAAATAGCATTATAATGAGATACAGTAGTGCGACAGAGATGCCTTGGCCTACAAATATTGTTCTCTAAATGTGAGAAAACATTTTTGTTTGTTTGTTAGAGATCCCAGCAAATGCCACATCATTGTAACTTTAATATATTTTTTCAGGAAAAAATGAAAATTGTGATATCAAAATAATTGCAATACAATTTTTTTAAAACCAATTTGTGCAGCCTCAGCATAGAGACTGGAAATGGCTAGCCTGGCTCTGTCCAAAAGTAACAAAGTCTACCTACCAGCATCTCTAAAGCTCACTAATTAACACATCTTTAACAAAAACCTTGTGTATATCTCATGTAAGAACAGGGGATTATTGCGACAGTTACGTCACAGCATTCAGACTCTAATTTCAAGCTGCCA
>JAJHUR010123438.1:0-15517 GCA_027495735.1 Lutjanus campechanus | reverse complement strand
AACGTCGGAACTTATTAATACTCTGGTCTTGAACAATGTAACCGTTTAATACCGAATTTCAGTACCCACACCTATGTACGAAACACAGTGCGCTCAAAATCCCGGGTCCGTATAGGACGGCGTCTGGGTCCGGACTCGGACCGCGGTCCGCCTGTTGGTGACCCCTGGCCTATGATTTAGACAGTAGAGATTTAGTAGAAGAAGCCCCACAGTCAGCTGGATATGTTAACCCAGCATTTCTACAGTGGTGCAGAAGTAATTCCACGATGAACAGATTATGTTATACTATGATGAAAACTAAGCTCGCTGCCTGAACTGTCTCATGCCTTTGTAAGGTTGGGTGATGTTAGATCACAGATCAGGCATCCAGTAATCCAGCTGCAGTTGTCCACTGTTTTAAGGTAAGACAAAGTAACAAGCTATTTTAAATTTCAGTAATTGTAACTGCCTTATTTGTTGAAGCAAAGTAATTAATTACATGTCTAGTTACCACCATAGTAGAAGTGCAGCAAAGCATTACCCTGTAAAGCGTTACTCCTCAGACTGCTTATGAATGTTATGTTCCATTTCTGCCATTTTCTGCCAATAAATCCCTCAAATCTTACATATACCAGAGCCAGTTACACACAATTCAGTTCAAACTTTTTTATTGTTACCAGTGTGAATGAAATAAATCTATTTCCACAATTTTTATTTCAACACAAATCAGAAATACCCCAGAAAGTTATATCCTCTGAAACACAGACAGCAGTAAACAGTGACAGTGATACACTGGATCATCTTAAAGCTGGTTCCAAAGGCACTGCTTCACTAAAATGTTGCTGACCAGATTTTGTTGTTTTCCTCAGATCCTGGGTCAGTGTCATTTCCCTGAATGTGGTATTTTCACTAATGCTGTACGGACACATGATGAGCAAGGAATGGCCATAAACATTTGAATATTATAATCAAGTGATGCCTAATTTAGACATTTCTCACTACTGAATGTCGAAATTTCAATATCACTTAATTTAAAGTGCTGAAATATTTAACTGTGGACTTATGTGATCTGAATTCCCCTCTTTGACGTTTGCAGTGGTCAAATTTAAGTCGTGCGATTTTAAAACCTTTATTTTGTGAATGCTTTATAGCTTTCACCAAATAAAATAGAACATTCAGGTACCCAAAACAGAATAACTATATTCAAATTATTCAAAACCTCCTTCTTTCTAAATAATTAATTAAAGTTTATTGGTTTTGTGTTACATAGTGCGTCTTTTGGCAAACATAAGAATAATACCACTTATTAAAGCAAAAAAAAGTCTAATTCTACAATTCCCTTTATTAATTTGAACTATTATATTAACTATGTTAATAGTATTAAACAATGCAAAATAAACCGTATATTTTATTTTAAACTATATATATTAGTATCTTTAAATACATAATATATATATTTTATATTTTGAATATATTTATACATACTGTCATGTACAATATATATATAGTTAACCTTCAAACTGGCAGATATAAATATTTTGAGCATTAACAAAAATAATAGGGGTGGTCAGTCTGTTTGCTTGATGATGCCGTTTTGTTGCAACAAAAATAATTGAAAGTTTTCATCTGGGGACAAAATTTTCACTTGAACATGGTAACAAACAATCAAAATAATTTGTGATATGTTATCACAATACTCAGCATATCGCAAAATGCTTAAAATTGCAATAATATTGTATCATGACTAAAGTATTGTAAATCGTAAAAATCGTATCATGGGGCCTCTGGTGATTCTCATCCCTAATAAATAAAACAGTGCATTATATTTTTATATGTTCTATTACTTTTTTATGTGCTGCCTATAAATCTTTGTGTCACTTTATGATGTGTCAGTAGGTGGACATAAAAATAATACCAGTGCAGGTTGTTAGAGCCCCCTAACCCACCAATCACATCACACCTGTATTTCTCAGTGTTCACCCTTTACAATACATCTTTATTTGGCTGCTGTGTAATTTCTCCACCACAGCTTCGCTCTGGTCAAGCCACCAATCTCTCTGTACAATTTAACTGTCTCATTTCTCCACCAAAAAACTGTAGCTATCACACGAGTGATTTATATCTTCCTTGTGTGTGTTTTTCCCTCTCCTTCCTCCGACTTTCCTGGCAGGCTGAAATTGCTTTATTATTCCCCCAGAGTCTGTCAAATCCCCCAGCAGCTACAAACTCATCACCCATCACTGGCTCTTTGTCTGAGAGGAAATAAAGTGTCGGGATTTCCTGGGTGACAGATTTGTGTAATCGTCCTTCGTCCGGGCCGGGGGAACAACTCAGTGGACACAGGAGGAGAGCAGAGGAGAAAGAGAGGGTGGTAGATCAGTCTGCCTTTTAAAGTGAAAATTGAGTTTCTTTGAAGGGGAGCATCTCAGGTAGCGAGGGTCCAAGACCTTACCTTTTCAATCCTGAAAAGGAGAAAGTCATCCTTCCGGTCCGTGCTTCAATCCAACGCGTTATCATGGACAGGATGACAAAAAAGACAGCAGCACTCACACTCAAGGTTCCTTCAGCTATTCTGGATGATTTCCAGCAGTGTGGATCAATTGTATGTTGCTTTAAATTCATGTCAGGTCCCGGTGACACCATTTTACTCTATTTCCTCTCTTCTAACTCATCCTGTGCAGAATGCAGAGAGATTCTGATAACCTCAGAATTATTTTGACCATTAATTTGTCATCTTTGTCATCTTTAAAGGAATAGCTCAACATTTCTGCTCACTTGCTTACACTCGGTCCACACAGGCTGCGGGAGCAGAAGCAGCGTGTGTGCATCACCAAACCTTTACTTTAACAAGGTAACAAAGTAGAGCAGCCACACAGCCCACATTAAAAAGTGCCCCTCAGGCATGGCTACAGATTTGGGCTATATTTTTTTTATATGTGATGCAGACAGAAACACACAGATCTGATCTGTTGACAGTCATAACGCCATCATACCAGCAACATGACACTTCTCATTATAGTTTCAGTGTCTATATCTGTAGAATATGTCACTAAAACTCGGTTGTGGGGCAGTATTTTTCCAGTGATTTATTTTCTCTTTCTATCTCGCTCCCACTCTCCCTCTCTCCGAACGGGGGGGGCAACAGTCAAACTGTTTCCTCCTCTTCAAAAGTCTTCTGCAAACTCAGTGTAGAAAGATAGTGCTGGCAGTAGCAGCACCGCGGCAGAAATGCTGTCCGTGTGGTTACAGCGGGCGTGTGAGCCGCAGCGGTTCAGTGAGGCAGCCGTCTCGCACAGGTGCCGTACTTGCGGCCCAGGCGTTTAGATGATGAAGATCGATGCCAGGCTAATGTCTGTATATGTGAAGCTGGAGCCAGAGGACACTTAGCTTAGCATAGCATAAACACTGAAAGCACTGGCAGATGAAATAGGTAGCCTGGTTCTGTTCCACAGTTTCAAAACAGTGTGCCCGCCAGCTTTTGTTTATTAAAAACGAAAAGATCAACATGTCTCCAATCAAGAAATAGTCTGCCATATAACTACCCCCATGTGCAACTGTAGGTGTTCATCCCTGCTTTCAGTCTTTATGCTAAGATAAGCTAATTGCCTATTGGTCTATACATGTGAGGTTGAAGTGACACCACTGCAGTTGGCAGAGATGGAGACAGATACTATTGAAATTTAAAATAAACTTGAGAAACAGCTAGCTAAACTGCAGTTTTGTGGGGGCTATTTGCAGAAAACTTAACATATGGTAGTAGGTGTTTTTTAAACCTTTGGCCCGAACCAAGCTAGCTGTTTTCACCTGCTTTCAGTCTATGCTAAGCTAGGCTAATCATCTCCTGGCTGTAGCTTCATATCTATTGTACAGTCTTAGTGATCTAATCTAACTCAAGAAGGCGTACTTCCAAATACGTCAAACTCTTACTTCAAAGCAGTACATTGCACATATTTTCTTACTTCTGGGTTTTAATACATCCTTTCCTGAGATTCCTGCCGCCACTCCAATACAATAGAGGTGTGATTTTGTAATTGTGTGGTTCACAGAGCATTGAAAATATGTTTAAAAAAACTAAAGAGTAGCATCTCTTTCCAGAAACAGAGACTCTCGATAATCCATAGGACACACTGTTAACAGATACAACAACAATTTACTCAGTTAAAAAAAAAAGAAGTGTTTGTTTGTGTGAACTGATCCCATGCTGATTATCAGTAATACTTGCATGTATTGATTCCTCAACAAATACAAATCACATATTTTTGTACTGTTTGTGTTCTAGATAATAGCTATAACCATGACTACCCAGCAAGCATCAATTACAGTAGTGATTGAACATGAACAGAAATATCTAAAATTGCAACAGAGCTCCCCATTGACCCCGCTGATTAATGCCGTTCATCTCCATTATTTTTTATAGTTAGAGGTTAAACCCTCCAGTCTTTCATTAAGATTTGCAGGAAACTGGGACGTTTTGAATGGTTGTAATCAAACTGTCATTTATTTTGCACCCGCCAGGCAAAACTATTGTCCATGAAAATCACATCTCAGGGGGAATGTGGAGGAACAGAAATTTAACTGACTGCTGAAAGACGAAAAGCATGAAATTCTCAGCCACGGCCAACTTTTTCTCAGCTTGTTGACCGTTCACATATCGGCCGATTCTCAGCGGACACTCAGGCTGTAGGAAATAAATAATCCGCTCCAAAAATACATGACGGAGAACTTGAATCTGCCAGTGGATGTTTTCTCACAATAGGAAAGATCTGCAGCCTGTAGCCAACAACAAAAAAAAAAAATGTCAAGGATCTCCTTTAAAATCACATCCCGAGGCATCTAAGTGTATGAGGCGTCCAGTGGAAACAAATCCTCGTAAGCAAATCAGGGGGATTGGTATTGATTTCCTCCCAAAGCATCAGAGATATTATCCATGCTTAAAAACATCAGCGTTTCTCATCTTTCCACTCATCGTTTTGACCCCGGTTCCACCAAAAGCCTCCACACTGGGCTCTCCACTCTCCTCTGATGTTGGACCTCACAGACTGCACACTGTAAAACAAAACCCTATCAGGAATTTAGTGGAACCAACTAATCTTTCCAAATAAGCCTGGCATACATAAAAGTTTTATTAAAAACTAACTTAAAATTTCTAGCATTTGCTTTCACAACATGAGTTCTTTTTACTTGAAGTCTTCTGGCTTGAATGAATGTACTGTACAGAGTTCAATCAACTCATTAAATGAAGTTTAAATTAAGAAACAAACCTGCATAGAAATCAGGATACAGCCTGTTCTTAATGCATCATCACTTGTTTTTACACTGTGAAAAATCATGCCAGAATTCAGTGGAATCAACTAATCTTCTCTCAGTAACTTAACACAAATATACAAGTTTTAATCATTCAAGTTATTTAATCTTAAAATTTCTAGTATTTATTTTTAGAACTTATAAACATAAGTTCTTCACACTTGAAGTCTTTCGACTGGAAATGATGAGTGTAATGAATGTACTGTACACAGTTCAAACGTTTCTGAAGACTCATGAGCTTCCCAGCATGCACTGTTTAAGAGGTAAAACTTTTTTGTATAGTCTTAAGTTTCAAACTGAGAAAATATTAAAGGAAATCATATTTGTCTGTAATGTTTGTCAGTGGAACATTTGTTGGTTCAACTTAATATCTTAAACTCATTGAACACATTTTCTCAAGTACAACTGAAACAGTATCAGGTTTATTTGACTTGAAAAGTTTATTTGTTTTGGATTGTTGAATGAATATGCTATACAAAGTCCAATTAACTCATTAAATTAAGTTTCTAAACAAACATGATCAGCATATTAACAGAATTCCAAGTATGCATGCTTGTGAGTTAAAACTCTTGTGAGACTCTTTTTTATAGTTTGAAGAAAACATATATGATGAAAACTTGTTTGTCTCTACACTTTAAGATAAGTCATGGTTGTTTGATTCCAAATAATGAAAACACTGTGAACCATGATAAAGATTATATTAAATTAATTTTTATGTTCGTCCCTGTGACTGAAAAGTTGTTGGTTAAGCTTATTGAACATGTTTTTCCTCAACTGAATTAATATCAAGATTATTAGACGAGAAGTTATTTTGAACAAAATTACCTCAACTTGTCTTTTCAAATTCAATCAAGTCCAAATTTTAAGACAGTTCAGACATTAACTTTTTAAAAGTTAAAATAAATAGTTTATTTTTTACAGTGCAGTTCTGCATACAATTTACTGTCAGTCATCCCGGTCACCAACACTAACGCATTATCAATACAGTTTGTTCTCTAGAGCACATGTGCAGCGTCTGTGCTGCTTTCAACAAGCAAAACTTCTAATTTCACAAAATAAACTGATTTATTTCCCAGAAGATTAGATGAAGTAAACTCAGAGACTTGATTATTTTGAAATTCATGCTTTGTGATTATTGTTCTTCTCATGAATTCAAATCTGGATTTATCGGCTTTGTCTACCCAAACAATCAGTCCTCTGACATGTGTCTTTTTCTCTTTTTTCTTGTTTGCAGCTGTGGCTCAGGAGGTAGAGCGGGTCGTCCACTAATCAGAGAGTCGGTGTTTTGATTCCTCCAGTCTGCATGTTGAAATGTCCTTGGGCGAGATACTGAACCCCAAATTAATCCTGATGGCTGGGCGAATGTGACATGTAGTTGTAAAGCACTGTGAGAGGTAAACTGAATAAAAGAGTACGACATAATGTGCAGTCTATTGTTCTTGGCTTGTTTATTTATATTATTTTACATTTTAATTCAGCTCTTCCTCATTTTAATGGCCAACAGATATTGTTTTTAATTGTTCACTTTGTGACAGTTTGTGAAGGCTCATAATGTTAATGTGACAAAAGTCTATATAAACAATCACTGCAATTAAACTTAAATTTTTCAATTATGTAAAGTCAGATCATAGACAAGATTTATTTTTCCTGAGGGGTGCCTGAATCATATAAATAAACATAAAGCCTACAAACTGCACAAAGATATCACATTATCATACAAACAATTACCACCCAGCGAGTTAAATTAACACCAAAGTAAATAATCTTAATTAATCTTGATTAAGATTGACTGCCATACAGCAAGGATGTCAGAGGTGCTTGGATAACTGACAATTCCTGAACTGGAAAATTATAGCACTCATTCGTTCATGATCGTTGGAAAACCAGCGGTAAACTTTAATGCAGTATAGGAACGTTCACTGTTTAACACAGAGTTATAACTCTTTGACTCCTTGCTTTGACACTGTCCAATCTTCTTTTTTTTTTTTATCTTCAGCAGAGCCATGAACATGACCTCTCTCGCGTGCTCACAATTAGGGATTGCTCGCACCTCACTTCACACATTTAAAAAGAAAAATGTTCACGGTAAATGAATTAATGTCAATGGAGCAGCTGCACTTAGTGGATTCACTATGCAAATCTTCTGAGTGAAGTTCAACTTTGATGAACTTGTGCATGCAAATTTTTGTTGCTGACCAATGGAAGCATCTCTCAACAGAGCTGATCTTTAAGGGAGCAGCTACTGTAAATTATTAGCTGTGTTGCACCGTCCACCTTTATTTAACCTCCTTTGTCAGAGTATGAACTGCTGCACAAAAAAGTTAGACTTTGCAGACAGTTATGAGACAGGACTGATGTTACAAGGACTTGGGTTCCCTGTCAGTTTAACAGAAACTTTAATTTACACTAGCTGACTAGTCTAAAAGTAAGAAAGTTTACTCTGACGCCGCCTGCACACAAACTTATTTTCCTTTTCCAGATTTTTTCAATTTTAAGTTTTATGTTTTACAAGATGTCATTATTGTCATACTTTCTGCTGTTCACCTTGCCGGATTACAAAATCCCATCATTAGCACGGGGAGAGGAGGGCTGCTGTCTGCCGGGGCTGCAGTGGCAGGAGGCTGTGTAAAGTCTTAAGGGCAAGAAGTGGTACTTCTGGTGCTGAGTGGCAAGGGTAGTTTAATCACACACATCCCTAACAAATACAGTTTCAGAATAAACTGTGAATCTCCTGAACTAATTGTCCCATTAACAACCAAGCTACAGGCTTGCTGGCTGACAGTAAACTTGGAGGGAGCGCTAGCTAGTGTAGCAACTGAATAGCGTTAGCAAGGTCCTGATGTTGGTGGTTAGCACTCTATGTTGCCATAGATGTATTATGATGAACTAGAGACAATATGCAAAGATGGCACCAATTCAGGCCAATGAGAGTTGCTCGCCTGGTGCATAAGCCAAGAAAGTTTTCTAGCTTCCTGGTTTACTTCCTGGTTATACGGCCCACTGAATTTCCCCCCACCCACAACTTCCCTCTCAGTTCATAGACTTTAAGATTATTAAATCTCTTTTTTCAGCTCTAGTTAAGTTTTACAAATCATCAAAAATTCATAAGCATCGTCTCAGAAAATGCTGTTTGGACTTTCCCTTCAATAAAGCAAGTGACCACTGGTAAAAATTGGCGGCAAGGCCGAGCGGCAATGCCCTGTCTAGTTCATATTATAAGTCGATGTATTTTACCACCGAGCCCAGCAAATAGTCGCTATATGACCAAGCATCTAGAACTACATATTTTCTGAAAGCACGTGAATGATTTTTTGTTGTGCTTCTTTCTGGAGTATCCAGGACTTTAGCCAAGCTTGAGCACCTGAAGCATCAGCGCTTATAAACCAGATTATATTTATGAGCTGAATTTGCATTTTTGAGCAGCTGTGAAATAGAAGAGAGGACAGCTCTGGGGGATGGCAACAAACAAGACAACAGCAATTTGAACATGATACTCACAATGTTGATGTTGTTGTCTGAGCGGCCTCGTACCACACTGATAAATCTTATTACAGTTTGAAAATGAGCGTGCCCCAATGTTTAGAAATCAAATTTTAAAGCGCAGCCGCGTGAAACTGTACCGCTCTCGTCTTTTCCCTGAAAGGTTCAGAAGGGCTGCCTGTTCCACCAACTTGCTTTAATTACACTGATGTGAGAAGCCGGTGAGAGCTTGTTAAGCCTCTCTGATTGTTCTCCTCCGGAGCCCTTCACCCATCTCTCCCCCGACGATGACACTGCCCAGCATCACACCGGCTCAATTATCCATGAAATATTCTCCCACACGCGTCCTCTGATGGCGCATTATGTTGAGAATGACTCTCCGGTTGTGCTTTTTGGCTACGCAATAAGATCTGGGATATGGGGGGGGGGGGGACACTGGGAAGGCTGTATGCGAGGGTCCTTTTCATTTACGCCTTGTTTGTCGTTTTTGTCTTTAATCGGCCAGCTGATGGTGAATTGTTTGTCGGCTGTTATTGGTCTGTTTCCCTCTCCTTAAACAGAGCAGATTGGTGTGCCACTGGTCACGGTTGCCATGACAACAGCAGGGACACCACAGCGACTGGTGGGAAGTTTGCTTTTCATGGTATAGATTGGGCCCATTGTTCTATTTATACTGGCTGGGGTATTTTAAGGGTTTTGAGTGCTCAACAATATCAACACGGGCCAAAAATAAGTTGTGCTTTTGTAAAATGCTGTGGGATGTGATGTGAATGGCATCTGTAGAAATTTGAAGTGATCCAGCTTTTTGTTATTCAGCACCAGCACCGCACTGCGATAGCAAAACTCCAGCCTCATCTTTAATTCATGATTTACCACTTCACAAAAAAAAAAAAAAAAAAAACAGCTTTTTCCAAAATAATCCAGTTCTACAAAAGCCGTGCATGTGAGTTTCAACCGAATCTGCTTCCCTGTTTGAGTCAAGATATTCCTCAGGAAAAAAAAAAAAAAAAGCAGTGAAGTAGCAAACTGCTGTCAGGTGACAAAGGTTTTGCATCAAAGGGAACACAATAACGCCGGCGGCAATCACGTAAGGAGCCCCTCTGGAGACTGTAGGTGGTTGTCTCCGCTGACACAAGGACTTCACCGCCCATTCATCCCGTGGCTGTTCAGCCGTTCGCCCGACGCTGCACAACGGGACCACCAGGCAGGGCCGCTTTATCGCTGAAACACACGAAGACACCGACGCAGACGCCTCGCAGGGCCGAAAACAACAGCTACATGCAGAGACGCCTCGTCTGGGGGATAAACAAAGAGCCACATCATCTCGGGAACGAACAGAAAAGTGCTGCTGAGGTTCAACATGTAGCGACAAACACACAGTGTCACCTGCAAACACACTGTACTCTCATTACTGAACACAGCCGGCTCATCACTGGGGCCTGTCTGGATTTCACTGTTTCAGCAAGTAAATGTAGACTGGGGCTGGATTCCTAATGGAAAGCAGATGAAAATGTGTGAAAAGGAGATGATTAAAGAAATGTTTCTGTTCTCCTACAACACATCAGAGGTGCAAAAGTACACTTATTCTTTACTCAAGAAGAAGCACAGATAAGAAAAGCATAAAAGCACGTAAAAAAAAAAAAAGACTAATTAAAGCAGAAGTATTGAGTCAACTTCTTTACTCAAGTAAAATGGAAAAGTACAGGCTCTGAAATGTACTCAAAGTACAGAAGTAAAAAGTAACCCTCTGAGGGACATTTCTACCAGATGTTTCTGTGTAATGTCTTTAACGGTGTTTTGTTCTTGTTATGTTGTTTTCGTCTTGTTACGTGTTATTACACCTTGTTACGCGGTTTTTGTCTTGTTACGTCTGTCGTGTGTCATGCAGTGATGAATACACCAAAGAGTTGTCTTGTTTGTTATTGTCCAGTCCATTTAGGTTGAAATCAGTCCTGATGTTGGGAAGGCGGCGCGCAATTATGCAAAATAAAGATAATCAATAAGTCCCCTCAACCACATTAAAACTAAAGTAACAATTCTGTTTTGAAAACGTAAAGAGCAAATATATGTGTTAAGATGTAGGGTGTAATAGTAAAAAGTTGCCAGAAAAATAAAGGTGCAGATACCTGAAAATTCTAATTAAGTACAATAACAAAGTATTTCAGCTTCTTTACTTCCCACGTCTGGATTTCACTGTTTCAGCAAATAAACGTAGACCGGGGCTTACCCTTAATGAAAAACAGATGAAAACACTGTAAAAGGTTGATGAATAATGGAATTTTTCTGTCTTCAAACAGACACCATTTGAGAAAACATTGTTTGACAAACTTTGGTGATTACTTGGATTTTTTGGAAGTATTTCAGAGGTAAAGGGTGAAACTCGAGGTGTTGCCGTCTCATCTCCATCTAAACTTGATAAGCAGTTGGAAAGATAGGAATGTATATGCGGGGATGCAGTCACTGTGGGAGATTTTTGGATCTCAACGCTAGGCTGAGAGCAGAAAATCACTCTGAAATAACTTTGAGTGAAAGGCCAGGCAGGTTCATCCAAGTGGCAACCAACCACCTCGGCTGAGTGTTGAAGCCAAATGTGAAAATAAGTTAAAGCTATACTCTGATCACATTTTTTTTATATTAACAATGGATCAAATGACTACGAAAGGTGCCATTTATATTGACATGGTCCGCCGAGAATCGTTCAACTCTGCAATCCCCATCACTTGCACAGATCTTTTTTTTTTTTTTTAAATCTTTTTTTAGCTAATTGTTTTGGCCCACAAACCAGGCTCTCAATAACCTCATTTCCAGTCGTAAGATGTTGCAGATGTTTTTAGTACTGTGGTATATCCACTGCAGGCTACACTACCTGCCCAAGACCAGATACAAACAGACGTTTGAAATTATCAACTAGCTAGTAAACATAGCGAAGCTATTAGCAGCTTAAGGACCACATATTTCCCACGGGAGTTGGTGGAGACCAAAACAGAGCTAAAGGAGAGTGAATATTGAACTTATGTCTGTTAGTGAGCCCAAAATGAGCCCCCAAATGAAGTTGTTCTGTGTATTTTGGATGTAAATAAGCAATTCTTTGCTTATATATTCAATACAACAATTTTTCTGGGTAATAATAGCCTATATCAGTTTTAATTTTTCATCTTTAAGTGGAGTTCCTCTGCCCCCAAGTGGTCAGTTAATACCTCTTTGAAATACAGTTAGTTTATTGGCCATTGTTGGGGAGAAAAAAGATGAATAAACCAGGAAAATCCCCTTTTTATGTCTATGAAAACTTTTTCCATACAAGGTTTCACAGCTTACTTTAATTCATTTAATGTTCCCAGGTGTCAGCTTTGAAAGTACAGGCTTATTAAGGCCTTCATTAGTTGATAATTTGTTTTGGCCACTTGGGGTTAACAAACTGTGAACACAGCATTTTATCGCCTTATCGTGATGCTATGGCTAACGCATTAGCAAACACCTGTCCATTTACACATCCAGCAGAGCAACATCAGCATTTATTTGATGTTGTACTTCTGTTTGCATGATGAATATAAGTCCAACATTCACCAAATTCCGATGGAAATATCTGGATCTTTAGCTGCTAAACGCTGGTAGCTCTGTCCATCCGCAGTTTGGCGCTGAACAGATAGCGTAGCATACAGTGGGTTTTTTAGCGCATATGAAACTTGACAATCTTGCATGAGTGCTGCCATCTTGTGTTGATGACGTTAGTAGTGAATAGAACTCAGCTGTCCGTCATGACGTGAAACTCCCTCTTTACATCGAAAAACAAAGTACAAACAAACTAACCAAAAAATTAACTGTTGAACATACATCACTGTGACAAGAACTACTTAAAATGACAAAACCAACCAAAAAATTAATGTGTTAATTGGCCCATGTCCCATCTGCTGATATGAAGGTGGTGATGTTTATGACCTCTACTGCAGCCAACCACCAGGTGGCAATCGAGATTTTTTTTGGCTTCTCTTTTGGGGAGCTGTCATGTCGTCTATCTTTACAGTACTACAGTTTATAGTTTTTTTTATCAAAACGTCTTTGCTAAAAAGGTTGGTCTGCTGCTGCTAGAAACTGCTTGATGAGAGCAGTGAATATGAGCCAAAACAATAAAGTTGTATGTCATAAAAACCAGGGCCCGTATTACAGAAACTTTCAGATCATATCTTAACTGTTTGGCAACTATGGTAAACTGTTCCTAAGTCAGAGTACAAAAGCATCCCAGGTGCTCAAAATCTCAAATAAACTTACCTTACTTTAGGATAATCATCAGGAAATCCTAACTTTCACTTCTCCACCTGTAGTATTAGTTAATTGATTAGCTTGCTATGGGTAGTGTTTGCTAACAGTAGGTAACAGACAGTAGCCAACAGTGTTTGATCGCGATGGGATCATGGGAGTTGTTTTACTCACTTTTAAACAACCACCATAGCAGACATGAATTATGTTCATGGTTTATTCATGCTGTGTTGAGTCTCATGTGCCAACTTCCTTCCTCACGTATCCATCATATCCAACATATCAGAAGTTATAGCAACTAGCAACTGGCTAGCAGGACCATTAACTTGAATAAATTACCGATCTCTCTGCATTTGACCATTGTTGTAAAAATTTGGATAATGTAAGTACACAACTCAACAAAATATGTGTAATTCTTAGACATTTATTGTGTAAAAGTTTCATATTATACGTTTAAGATGAGAGGTTTCTGAAATCATGGCCCCAAAACAAAAAGCTGAAACACACTACTGAGGGCTGAGGGGAACTGCAGGTGATAATACCCCGCGGGTTCATCACTACGCATGATCACTTTCCCATCACACATTTGACAGTCATTTGATCCACTGTTAATACAAAAACATTCATTAGTGCGGCATTAAAGAGGAGAATATTCAGGGCTGTGTTTGCTTCAATTGACAGGAGTCTCTGCTGTGGTGGTTTCTGCTTGCTCATCTCGCCTCATCTCAACCCAGACTCTGCTCTGTTGCCCAAATTTGAATTTTGGATCGGCGATACAAACAGCAAGATGTGGCAGAGGCGGGAGCGATGGAGATCAATCATAGCCGTGTGATTCGGAGCCAAAATCGGAAATGCAATTCATGTCGGTCAAGCCAGATTTGGAGGAAGTAGAAAGCAGGCAACCCAGAAGGTCGTATCTTTGTTGAAACTGTTGAAATGACATCTATTACCGGGGATCTGGAACATATTACCTGTTTTGCTTCAGGAAATCAACTCGCTTTCGCCATAGATAGTTTTCCGCTGTGTTTCCTGGCTATCAAGTCCATCTGATACAAACTTTCAGCAACCTCTCAGTTCGTCATGGAAACTATCAAAGACTTCATCATTAAAACCAGCTTCTCGCTCACGCGGAGTGATGAGAAAATATCAGGTTCATCCAGCGTAAGTGGATAAGAATTGCATTTATATGTGTGGTGATGAAACTCGATCGTTTGGCTCAAATCATGGAGCTCTCACTCTCGTCTTAGCTGGAGAGGGAGAGGAGGGTGAGCGTGCGGCGCTTTGTTTGCTTTGATGATCACATTTCTCCCAGATATAAATATGAATCTGTCTCCAAAAGTGTAATTGAAAGTGAGCACGAGCGTTTGAATCGTACCACCGGTCTCACTCTGCCACACTAATAAGCTACAATTCCGGCTTTGATGTGGAAGTGTGTCACCTCCTGAGGAGAGGAGCAGAGGGAGGGACTCTCCATCTCTCACTTGGCGTTTTTTTTTTTTTTTTTTTTTCTCCTCCGCAGACAGATATTATCAGTGTATGTGTGAGATGTCATCTGAAGTGAGATCCGCACACAGTCACGCGCTGTTCTGTACATCAAATTATTAATCACCATAACAAAGCATCATCAGCAGCACCCACAAACTGGCACAAAAGAAAGTGGCAGTTCTGACTGTGGCTAAAGGAGAGATATCCATAATTAATTGATTGCAGATATGCCACATGGGACAAGCAGCTTTCATGACAAATTGCCAAGCATGAAGTGAAGAACAAAAAGACGGAGGAATGAAAAGTCATCACGGGAAATTCATTTTTCATTCCCTCGCAGCGCTCCTCTCATCTGACATCTTCGTCTGTCCTTCCGTCAGTCACTCTTTCCACCCAAGCCTCCCTCCCTCCCTCCTCGCCGCCGTCCCCCCTCATTAACACACCTTTCAGCTGCGACATATAGATGACATTTAAATATAAATCACATGCATTAACATTTATAAACATGAGGGTTTTATGATGGCTTGGTAATGAGGTGTTATAAATCCCAGGGCCATGGTTCACAGTGCCAGCGGATACATAAACCGCCGAGAGCACTTTAACAAGGACACAACGGCGTGTCGCTGCACTCTGCTGTCCCACAGAGACACCATTTGAGATCCAGTGAAGCCACCTGATAACTGATTTATGGGCTTATACTGCAGGTAACAGACATATGCATTTACATACTGTACAACATATAAATCTAATTCAAGACTATACAGGAAAGATGGATGGATTGATGTGAGTGTTGAATAGTTCACCAAATCCATGGACGTTCACAACATATACGTTCATAACAGGGTCCAGACTTTCCACAAGATTTTGGCACCTGGCTGCAAGAATTTATCATTATTGCAGTCAGTCCAATGTTGTGCAACAATGCATGGTTTGCAGTCAATGTTCTAATTCATCCCAAAGGTGATAGAAGGAGTTTGAGATCAAAGCTCTGCAAAGAAAAAAAAAAAAAAAAAAA
>JAJHUR010123437.1:21527-42089 GCA_027495735.1 Lutjanus campechanus | reverse complement strand
CACACACACACACACACACACACACACACACACACACACACGATTGCTCCACACTGCCTCAGAAGCAGGAAGGAATTCATCTCCGCTCTTGAAGTGGTCACACAACAAAATGAAAGTTCTCGGCCAAACATCTATTCAACTTTTCCACAACGTAACGGTAAACTGTGCCAGGCGAAGGATGAGTCAGCGCTTTAAGAATGCTGAGGGGTTTTCTTGGTCGCGGAGTTTCAGCTGAAGATGTCTGACTCCATTCAGACAAAGATATTGAGGAAAAGAAGAGCTTAAGAATGTCTGTCTGTTTCTGTATGGCTTACTCGTGGAGGCAGAAAACAGTAGCCTGCAGCAAGTGTGTGTGTGTCTATTTGTGCGCTATAGCAGCATGCTACAACCTGTGTGAGAAGAAACAGGCATGAGGAGGACAAAAAAGAGGGGGTTGAGTTAGCAGAGGGATAAGGCAAAGGGAATAGAACCCTAATAGTCTAAAAGTGTTTACTGTTGTGGGTAGGACAATGTAGGAAAACAACTTGCTTTCCAAAAAATTCATTCAAATCTCTGAAAAGTTATTACATAGTAACATCTTCCACATAAATTGCTTCTTTAAATGGATAGTTATGATTATTTGAAGTGTGGTTGTATGAGGTACTTCATCGTCAGTGCATTACCTACAATTTGATGGTTGACGAGACTACCAGCACAGAGGCTAAGCAATGAATTGTTGTGGACGTGGTCACCAACACACATTTTAACCACCAGAGAAAGGCCCAACACAGGCCCGAAAACATCAGTAAGTGTATGCTATATTTAGAGTATTTTCACTGCTCTACCTTGCTGTCAGACAGCCTTTTCCAATAGGGAAAACACCATTATATAAGCCAAATATAGTTCTCTCTTGCTCAAGTGGACTCCCTTAGTAAAATCAGTAATTTAACCTTGCAGAACACAGGAATTGCTTGTCTGTGGCTGCATTAATTGGTTATTTTGTTTGTGTTATTGTGTGATGTTGGTGTTTTAAAGGGTTAGCTCTGATTCATGGAAGTATGCGAGGTAAAATGACTGATTTCACTTGTTGAGTCAGGCTCAACGAGAGAGAGAGAGAGAGAGACATGTTTTTTTATGGGCCTTTTCAGGGTGGCTAAAATACATTTTCCTGCTCACCCTGTCCACAGCAGTACATTGTTAGCTTCCATGCTGTCTGCTTCGCCAAACTTGGGGCGCATCAACCGGCGTCTTCTGACTATCGACAGGTATCTTATAACAACACTTCAAATAATCTGTGATATCCCTTTAATGTACTTTTTTGGATTGTAAATGTTGGGTATTTCCTTACTGTTTCTTTCATATACGACTTCCTCCAGAAGAATCCCCCAAGGAATTAGCATATGTGTTTAGACTCCTCTGTCTGTGTCCACCATCCACCTCATATTTGAAGAATAGAGGCTGCATCAATGGGAAGTTTATTCAGTCTGGGTTTCGGGCTACATATTAACATTTATTGCACGGCTGGCTCTCACAGCTCAACAGGAACTGTACTTTGAAGTTTGAAAGCTTATCTTGCACCTTCTTTTTACAGTCTGATATCGGCTCAGTATTGACATGAGAAACAAACAAGTTCCATGAGATGTGTATGTTGTTTGGAGGGGCTGATTTCAGAGTCATGTGGGCCCAGCTCAACATCGCTGGCAGCCGTATACATGGCCCGAGGGTGCTTTGAGGACAGTGTGCTGTCAGATGACCAGGCCAGCGTCAACAGGCTATTGTGTGCACTCCCCATGTCCAAGTCAGCATCAGAGGTCAAGTACTTTACCACCATCATAACCTCAGTTCAGTGCGTGTAATGAGGCAGCACAATACTAACAAGTTTTAAAAAAAACAAAAAAACTCCCACAATGATCTGCATTTGCTCACTTGTCATTAAGTGAAAAAAATTCTTCCTGTTATACTTATCTTCAATTGTAGGTCATTAACTCCGCAATTCTGCAGAAGTAAGCAAGAGCCCTTATTTCTAAGGAAAATTCAGTCTCTTGCTATATGGAAATGACTACTTAACACTTACTTAACCACACAGCCTGGGTTTTAGAATATTGCATAATATATTTTATTAATATTAGACCTAGGTATATTATTATACAGAGCAGCATTCACATACTGGCTCATGCTGGGTTTTCCCATGTTGCCTCTTTGCAGCTAACACTTCCTTTTCTCACCCGTGTGGAATGTGACTTTCACACATTTGTCTCAACTATTCAGTTTCACTCTTAACTTTTGAATGAGTTTTCACTATATAGCCTACATATATATCCACTTTTGAGGGGCCGTTCACCCTAAAATCAAAATGCATATTTTTCCTCTTACCTGTTTTGCCTTTTATCCTTGTTTTTGTGTGAGTTGCCAAGTTTTTGAAGATGTCAGCTGTAGAAATGTCTGCCTTCTCTCCAATATAATGAAACTAGATGGTACCTGTCTTGTGATGCTCAAAGCACCTAAAAACTGCATTTGACAAAATTCAAGAATGTCTCTTTCCAGAAATCATGACCTGCTTACTCAAGATTATACACAGACCCCAATGAAGTGTTTTGTTTCTCACGAAGTGCACCTGCTAACCGCATCACCACGCAGAAGGAAGTATGCATGGATGAGAAGCTAACGCTCGTGACAGCAGGGAGGGTAAACAATAATGGTGTCCTCCTCAGCTAACCTCTCATCCATGAGTAGATGCACACTTCCTTCATGTGGTTGGTGTAGTTCCAAAAGAAAAGAGTTGAAACTGCATGTTTTCACTTCACAGCAGTAGTCATAGTAAGGAGCCGTTTTAGTTTTTAAAGTTCCTTAGAGCTCTCTTAATGCTAATCAAAATACACATTTTTAAGCTAAATTCTTATTTAGTTTTTATTTAGAAGGCTGTGGAGTTGTTATGGTTGAGACACATCTGAGAGCAGTATTATTTAATGGATTTGTTGAAAAATAGAAAGTTCACCAGTGCTTGAACAATATTCTTGGTTTTTTTTAGACCAGGAAGTGAGACAGGGATCCTTGGGTTACAGCTGACCCTTTTCATGCCCAGTTAAACCATGTTTTTGTAAAAACCAGACAGAGCTGACGGAAATATGGGACACATTTTTTAAAGCACCTTTTGAGAATAACCCACTCAGTATGTACTCACCACTATGCCGATGTGATGATGGGTGAAGATCTTCAGTTCACCAAACAATCCTGGAGTTTTAGGAGAAAACAGGGTAGCAGCCTCATCCAGTACAATGGCCGAGATCGGTGACCACGGATAAAACGTTAGAAATAGCACACAAAACAAACACAAAATGTCTCCATCCTGCTTGTGTGGTGTAATCTGGTAGGATGTAAACATGGCCATGTTTACATCCTACCGGCTACATGCTACAGCTGACATTTCTGCTAAAAACATGGCGTAAATGGCGTCTTTTGCGGTTAATTTTTAATGTCGCGGCTCGCGGACACTTGGATTACACCACACAAGCAGGATGGAGACGTTTTGTGTTTGTAATTTTTAACGTTTTATCCGTGGTCACCGTTCACTGCCATTGTACTGGATGAAGCTGGTACCCTGTTTCTCCTAAAACTCCAGGATTGTTTGGTGAACTGAAGACCATCATCCATCATCACATCAGCATAGTGGTGAGTACATACTGTACTGAGTGGGTTATTCTCACAAGGTGGAATATCGCTTTAAAGGGAAAAAAAAGATTAGATAGGCTTTTAACACATTTTTAAAAACATTTATAAATTACATATCCTTCATATACAGTATACATCCTTAAAAAAGTAGATAAAAGCAAAAATATGCAATTTGTTATTTAGTTGTGAACTGTCCACTTAATGTATTTTAATCTTATGAGCCCCAGAGAAATTCTCAAATGATCAGCAGTAAATAATTTTCAGATGACCTGTAATTTTATATATATAGAGGCATTTAAATTGATGCAGTTTTTTTTTTCTTCACAATATCAATATTTATCCTGCGTGACTATCATCTGTGAACTGCGGTCTATTTTTATCAGGCTGTGAAGGAGGAGGAGGAGGAGGAGGAGGAGGAAGTGGTTTGGTTACATGCAAACAGATATTGTTAAGTGACTTATTGTCATTCCCTGTCTGGCTTTAATGTGGCATTTGACTGTAGGAAGGAAGAAAATAAGTAATGCATCACTCTTTGTTCATCAAAGGTGCAGCACGGCCAACTAACGTTTACTAAATCAGATCTCAGAACTATCACAGAACTTTTTTCATCTTAATTTTCATGTTAGGCTGTGAGCTGTGTGTGAATCAAGGGCACCTATTTGTCATTTACAATTCAGGCTCATCAATTATTAAAACTCTGAAGAAAACATTATTCTCTCTCTCTTTTTTTAAAATTTTGCCTATTTATCTATTCTATTAGCCTAATTTTATTATCTGGATTTCCTTGAATTATTTTGAATGCTTCAACTGACGCAAGATATCCCATGGTTATGTTAAGTTTGAAAACTGGGGTATATAGTAACTCATATCCGTATGACCTGTAATGTTATTTTAAAGATTCAATAAGAGAAGGAAATTTAATAACTATGTTAGACTCAAATATAACTTTATAGCTTTATATTTTTATATAAAAGAACTAGGTACTCAGACCACAGGGAATATAGGGATGTGGGGGTATAGAGTGGGCAAGTACAACTTTGGACCATAGGAGGTTTAGATGGAGGTTTTGTTCTTTTTTTCCCTTTTAATAAGTTGTGATTGAATTCTATTTAAATGTGTTGACTGGGACATAGCACGCTAGTGTCCTTATTTTGGGTTCTCCTGAGTATGTATCATGTTTCTAGTTCAATATTTATGTTATGTCGCTTTCGTTTGCATTGTCACCCCCAAAATAAAAACCTGGTCCCTCTGTTAATGAGAAATGAAGTTGCACAGATATTATTTTGATTGCACCAGCTTGTCAGATGTCTTGCATGAGAATACTCCTGCAGGTTTCAGTCTTCTCTGCAGAGAAAGACACTTACCCTTGAAGGCAGGAATAAGTGAATAACCTGAACATAGTTGGCTGTAGTTGAGAGCAAAAAAAACGCTTCAGGAGGGACAGTGATCCAGGAATGGATGCAAAGACAAATGGTCTTACTCAGTGTCTAGACAACACTGTGTAACTTAAGCGTGTCTTATCTCAGCCTCAGGACAATACATAAATTTAGGCTTGCACCTATCTATTATTTTCAATTTTTTGAATTAAACGTTTATTCATAAAATGTCCAAAAAATGTGAAAAATGCTGATCACAATTTCCCGGACCCTGGAGTGACATCTTCAGATTGCTTTTTGTGTCCAACCAACAGCCCAAAACCCAAATTCTGTTCATTTACTATCATAAATGACAAAGGAAAGCAGAAAATCCTTCTATTTAAGAAGCTGGAGTCTGCAAATGTTGACATTTGTTTTTTGCCTGAAAGATGTTTGAAATGATTAATCAATTATGGATTTAGCTAGCAATTAATTTTCTTTCTATCAGCTAATCGATTGATTGTTTCAGCTCTACACAGGCTGAATGTACTCCTGTCCATTTCACTGTACTTTAAGCCTTATTATCCCTGTGCCTATATGAACTGCAGTATTATGTAATATATATATATGTCTGCATGAATGCCACCAAGAGGCATCTCCCAACAGATCTGGCACTTGGTTAAATCATTTGATTCAGACAAAATGATGAAAGGAAGTAGAGAAGAGTGGCAGAGTAGCATGTAGGGAGGGGAGGGAGGGAGAGTCAGGTAAACGGAGGAGGAGAGGAGAGGAAGAGGAGGAGGAGGGAAGAGACAGAGCCACTGGGCCTGACTGTACTTGCCAGCACATTTGGGGAAAAGCTCTTAGAGCACAGCCTTATACAGACATTTCCAAGAGAGCATGTGCCCCGACCGTGCACTGCGGTTTCCTGTTAACCCCTCACTGACACCACAGGCGTGTGAGGAACTGGCTGTGATAGGCTGAAAACAAATGAAGACAGACTGGGTTCTGTTTTTAAAGCATTTTTCTAAGTATATGTGCAATTAGCATGTCATCCTGGTGATTAGATCCTGTGCTGAAGTCCTCTTGTAGTAAGCAGGTCCTTTGCTGCAGGTATTTTAAAGGTTGGTGGCTCAAATCCCTCCACAGAGCATCAGCCAATGATCTATTTGCGCTTAAGAGAAAACCCTCTTAAGTCAACTGGTCACTTAGTTTGCTTGGCTCCACAGCCAGCCTTAGCGTCCTCACTGGTGGACTGGTGGTCCTCGTCTGAGGAAGCACAGGAATAGATTGTTTATGGCCGCGGCTGTCGTGGTTTATTCCAGCACTAAAACAGGGGGCAGTCAGACCCGGCTGTGAGTTCTCTGCAGCCTGTTATACCCAGTGGACCTGGGTCAGCGCGTGGACGCACGTGTTGGCAGGTTGACAGGTGTCGAGGGTGTGTGCAAGTCCTTGTCTTAATGCGCGTGTGCCGCACACGCTTTTAGAGTCTCGGTGTCCGTCGTTTTATCAATAATGCAGCTGCTCACTCTCGGTCTCACTCCTGAGCCCTCGCTTTCTCTGCCATTAAATATGCATCCATTTCCCAGTCCTATGTCTCTGTCCCCTCCCAGTTCCCATAAGCCTTCTCTGCCCCGCACACTGGCAGCATGCTCGGTGCAGATGAGATCAGAGAGCACTGCAGTATTTATGTGTCCGACCTGAGGTGGTTTTAACCTGCCAGAAGTGACCGATGGGGTTTGAGTGGACTCGGCATTGATTGACTTCTTTGCTTTGTAAAACTTTTTTCTTAAGATGCTGTTGTAAAAAAGTTATTTGAGTTTATTTTCTACATCTATCTTTTGTTCTTTTTAATTTAGGTTCTAATGTTTAAATCCCATTTTAAGGATATTGCATCAAAAAATCCTTAGGGATGTGTACACTAGGCCTGCACAGTTAATTGAAATTTCATCAAAATCACAATATGTCTCTCTGCAATTTTCAAATCACAGGAGATGCAATATTTGTTAAAGACAAAATGTGTGTCAAAAAACTTTGAGTTGTAGGACAGGACGTCTCTGCCTCACGGCATTCACTGATTCCAGATTCATTTGGTATAGATTCCTGCAAAAAACACACACCTTAGTCATCTTAACGTGTTTTTCAATCAAAATAACACAAGTCCAAGATTAGATCCCATCTTATTACAAGTCTCTTAACTTTTCTGTCTGAAAGTATTTGTCACAAAACATTTGGAGGATCGCAGACACACAAATGACTGAAACTAACAGTTTAAAAAATACAGTAAATATGAGTAAAGTGCCACACATCTGCAAAAATCTTTCTAGCTACTGTACAGAGTGCCAAAAGTACAGAGGAAAATACGTTGTTATGAAAAACTGGACCAGCATTTACTGTAGGCACAATTATTGGAGGATGTGTGCCAAGTAATACAATCACAGGAAGGCGTTTTGAAGTTTATATAATACACTTTTTTTTAATTTACAGCAAATCCAGAGCTGTCTAATGTGTTGTGAAATCATAAACCAATCCCATGTTTTAAAGACAGATTACACCTAACTCAGTACTGTAAGTTGCTCACCGTCTCTACCTGGAACAGTTTCTAGGGATATTCGCAGGCCTAAAAACTTGAGTAGATCTTGGTTGAAGAAGTATGGACTTTGAATCATGATGACTTAGTATAATTGTTTTGAGAAATTTGTTATTATTTTGACAAAGTGTCGTTATTTTGATCTTCTAACTCATTTTGAGGAAGTTGCTTTTAGGTTTCTCATTATTTTTAGATAGTAAGTCATTATCGTGTGATACTTAGTCATTATTTCTTAGTACCTCATCAGTTTTAGACATAATTTTTAGAAAGTTTTTGGGGTAACAAAAAGACATTTTTGAGAGACTAAGTCATTAAGGCATTTTTTGAGAGACATAAGTCATTAAGATAGTAAGTCATTATTTTGAGATATTAAATAATTATTTTGAGATACCATCTCATTATTTTTGCATACTAACTCGTTATCTTGAGAAAGTTTCTTATTATAATTGCTTATAGGATCTTTTCTTTTTTCCATCACATTGGCAAAAATGGGCTTATTTCAGCTGTCATACTGTAGTGAAGCATTATATATTATTATATATTATTTCCAGTTAACACAGACTGAATTTTAATGTTATCTACTTGTAGGAAAATACAGGACCTGTGTGTGTGTGTGTGTGTTTGGACATTGATTGTTCAGGCTGAGGCCGTCCTTATTAGGCAGTGCTGGCAGCAGGAAGTGGGCTGTGGCTTTGGTGCTGTGTCACAGGAAGTAGCAGATTGTATCACGGGCGGGACAGATGGAGGGAGAGGGGGAGAGGTGGAAGAGATGGATTAGGGGCCTATGGGGAGTGCATGGGGGGGTCAAATAAGGAGAGAAGGGGGAGGAATAGTAAAAGATTGGAATTGACAGCCTCCTCTGTGTCTGTGTGTACCTCTCTACCTTCTGTACTGACAGTTGTTATTTTATATTTATACCTCATACTTGCATGGGCTATACCTGTTGTGGTACTCTTCCTGACAATGAATGATTTGTTTATCTTTTGATCTCAGTGTCTGAAATGCAAAGCCATATGCACAGACAGTGCAGCCTCTAACACCGCCACCTAACCTTGCATATAGGCAGGCATTCCTGAATGTGTTGTAAATGTGTGTATTGCGCCTGCTTGGACCTATAAATAAGTGTTTTGTCACTGGTCTCACATGTTTTCTTACCAACTGTGTGGAGGTGGAGGTTGATGCAGAGCAGGTGGAAGATTCCAGAGCCTCGTCTCTTTGGCGGAGCTCGGCACAACTTCCTGTCTTTGTCAGCCTCCATTGTTGTCTCGCCCCCATCTTGTTTGGCATCAAACTAATCTCTTTTTTTCTTCTCTGAAATCAACACTTTGCTACATTCCTTCTCTCAGTCTTTCACTTTAACATGTTGTTTTAAAAGGTGAGAAATATCCTCTACTTTGTGAACAGAACTGCAATGATTAGTTCATTACTTAACCTGCAGCCATTTTAATAATCAGTGCCAGCTCTGCCACTGTAATGATTGTGTATTGGTACTCCATTACTTTAAGGTATCAACCGAAATAATCCAGGTAGTACCAAGTAGTATTGCAACTGACTATTTGAATGGTTTTGATTGCAGCCAATCATCACAAGTATTCTTCAATTCAGTGCGTCATGTGATTGCCCCACTACCACAACAGCCACAGTATGGTGAAGTCGAGCATGGTGTATTTGATGGAATTGGCAGTTTTATATGCTGAGGTGCCACGATAACGTTTGGAATATGGCTCTTCTACAGGGATTCCCCCAGTGTATTGCAAGCCAGGTGGCCCACAGGGCCTAAGTTGCCCCCCCACTGGGCCTAAGCATTGAGGAATTTATTTTAAGGTGATATCTTTTTTAAACAACAGTTTGCTTAGTTGGAAATGTAGATAAAACGGTTATAAGTCTCACCTGCAACATCTTTGGTCAAAACATGAATTGTGCCATGAATTACATATATGATGTTTTTCAATCTAAAATATGATTTTGCAAGTCAAGAACGTTGCAATTTAATTTCTTCTGTTGTTGAAAACACAACATTCCAAGACTGTACATGGTCAAATTCTTTGTGAAACTCTACTATTGTTGTTGATTTTTTGTTTTTTTGCACAGTGTGTGTCGAATAAATGACTTATGATGATGTTTACATTGTTACATTTTCAAATGAATATAGTTACTTTTTCAGATCTCCAGTTAGCCCTATTAAACCCTTTTTGTACCCAGAGCTAGAAAAAAAATAACTATTTGTATTGTTTTGCTCGCAAGAGTTCTTTGATTTAATGCGATGTGGTACTGGCCTGCTACTGCAGCTATCGCTAGCAGCTAGCAGGTAGTGACTGGCAGCTACATACAGTGTGTGGTGGTGAAGTCGAGGATAGTTTATTTGACAGAGTTGTCAGTGTAGCATGCCAAGATGCCACCAAAACAGAAGAAATACTCTATTAGTACTGCTATCATTTTGAGGTTGTTGTAGTAGTATTGGTACTGGTCTTGTAATTTTAAAAAAGTAATACACAGCACTACCTGGCCATCGGCCCCTTTCAAAAGATACCAGGCTGAAAAACTTTGTTGGGAGGAAACCCTGTACTACATGCCAGTGGTATCTGGTAATAATAAACCCATAAAATGTATAAATGCTTCCATTCACATGATGGGCATCAAATAAAGTTCTGGTACTGGTGTCATATTTTTTAAAGGCATAATATGCAATATTTTCCCTAAGAAATAATGTGTAGACTCTAAGACTTTAATCATCACTTGTGAGCCACTAGAAGTGTGTGGTGGTGTCTATATCTGCAGAGACCCTGCCCTCTGCCTGTATTTCCTTATTTTCTCATTAAGTTGCTGTGTTCAGGATACTTAGAACCAATCCAAAATGTCCATATTTGATGTCCTGGCATCTTTCTGGTGCGTTTACGAACAGCTCAGACCCAGCCCTAATATTCTTCTCATTCTTCTTCTCATTTTATACAGTAATCGATTAATCGAGAAAATGGTCTGCAGATTGATTAATAATGAAAACTGTTGTTAGCTGCAGCCTGGCCCCTAGTTGTGATACCCGATACCTGTGTCAAGGCAGATCCTATTCTTTGATAAATTGACAAAGAATAATGGTGTATTTGTCTGTCTGACAACTTGCCACGGGCTCTATATGAATCTCAGAAACACCACCATCAGCACCACTCGGCATGTAAACACATTATAGTTCAGCTGTATGTTGTATCATAGCACACTTTCAGGTCCACTGTATGACTCTCACCTCTTAAAATGGTTTATTTATAGTGGAGACTGCTGAGTGTTTTTGGTGTTTGTCCATCCGGTGTCTCCAGTTCGTCCTCACCTCCCCTTGTGTTTGCTTCTTTCCTTCCAGCTGCAGTCCACACTACATACAATAATTTAATTTCAAATTAGTAAAATAATGACATTAAGGCATGATTAAACAAAATATAAAGAAGCTGATATTGTATTATATCAATTAGGCTAATTCAATATGGCATTTGTCATTAGATTTTGTGTAAATTGATAACAAAATTGTTTTGTCTCGGCTCAATTTTATACTTGTAATTAAGTGTAAAATTGTTGGATAAACCAAAACTGAAGGTGTTGCACTTTATTAGTTACTCAGCAAAACGTGTATAACTAATATGAGTCAGCATCTTTTAGACAATCTATTAATCTGCATAGATTTTAAGGGCTGTCACTAGAAAAAAAACAAACCAAATGTTTGTGGTAGTGACAGCAAAGATTCTTTGTGCATTTTCACCACAAACCTCTGTGGTTTCATTTATGTGGCTATATTTTTGTCTTGCATTTCCCAGCACTTTCTGCTCTGAGGCTCAAGCTTTACGCAAAAGCTTCTTGTGTGTGTTGTTTGTGTAGGCTTGGACAAGCAAAGGAAATGATGCACCTCTCAAAGCCTTGAGATTAATCTCACACTGTTTTTGTCTTACACGTGAAGCTTGGCTGCCAGTTATTTGAAAAAATGGCAAATTAAATGTCAAATTTACTTACTGCATTTTGATTAAGATTGTTTTTTCAACAATTCACTTGTCACCCTCAAATTAATTTTGTCTCTTTTCTGTTTTGCTCTGTCCTTCAGTGAGTCGAGTATTTGCCAGGCTCGGGCCACTGTGATGATCTATGACGATGGCAACAAGAGGTGGCTGCCGGCCGGTGCTGGAGCTCAGACCTTCAGCAGAGTCCAGATCTATCACAATCCCACCAACAATGCCTTCAGGATAGTGGGACGCAAAATGCAGACGGACCAGCAGGTACAACTACCAGCTTTGGGCTCACTGTGTCTGATTAACTCTGTGTATGTGTGTGACTTTGTCTGTGTAGGTGTGTGTATGTAGTTTTTTGTGTGTGGGGCTCATTCATCTGTGCTTGTCATGTGGCCTCGTGGGCATCTCCAGTCTCCTGTAGGTACCTAAGGGGGTGTATGAGTAAGCAAGTGTGAGACGGACTATCTTTATATGTGCCCATTCATTCACAGTTTCTGTCTGACTGTCACTCTTGCTGGGAGATAATACAGGGAATATTTACTTTATATACTGTGATCATTTTATCAGCAGTACTAAGCATGTTGATACTGATGTCAGTTGATTTAATTTCTTTGTAGGTGAAATAATTCTCTCCATTATGTCTTTTCTAATGCATATATAACAGCCTGGACTGCATACCAGCAAGTGCTCCAATATTACAAAAAGCTGGTGACCAACTGAACTATTACACCAGAGCTCACTGTTTAGAGTGCATTGGAGCTACTTGTTTGTTTTATTTCATATGATCGTAAATCTTAATGTTAGGAGATTGCGAGGGGCTAAGGCGTACTGGATTTATGGCTGAAATTTCTCAACTTGACAGGACACTTTTGTTTACTTTGTTTGTCCTCTCAGTTGTAGCACTTACTGTCAGTGTTTTGGGAACGAGAGACCATGTAAAAAACAATTCTGCAAGTGCTCGAGAGAAAGATGAAAAAACAAATATGAATCTCACAGATGAAATCTATGTTTTGATTGCATACAACTTGCTCCGATCATTTGTAATATCATCAGTACTTTCCAGTAGGGCTGGGCAATATAAAGGTACATTTTTCTTATCACTTATACTAGAGCTCAACTGATATGGGATTTTGGGATCAATCAATTTGGGAGAGGAAGAATGCACTGTTTAACAATATGGTGCCCAATATAGTGATTTTTTTAAAAGCTAGAATAAAAATAGACCTTTTCTATGTGGATTGTGCACCAATATGGCTATGCAAAGTTAGTCAGTTAGTTAGTTTTCTTAAACAAATAACTTTATTATAGGATTTGATTTAACATGTTAAATAATTTAACATATACATATGACAAACAATTGTAGAAAGAGACACTGAGAAAATAATAAATAAATATAAAATATGCATAGTAGCTAAATAAACATCACCACTGTTCTGCATCAGTCAGTTGCTGAATATTTAATTTAATATTTAATATAGTCAATTATGGGCAGTTTGTAAAACAAGAAGCAGCTTCTCAGCATTTACACCTGCCAGGAAGCTCCTCTTGTCCTCATGAATGTTCCACATTATTAAAAATCTAAATCATATCAAGCATCGTTTTCTGCATTATATGTTCTGTAAAAAGGTTGTCCTATCTGTACATATCAGTAAACATATACGCAGGCACCAATATATCCTCCATAGGTCTATATCAGGTGGATATATCAGCCAACCTATATATGCATTAGTAAAATTATGTAATTTTCTGACTTTGTAGACTGTTGTATTATTTGTCTTTACCTGCTTGGTCATTATATCCACATTACTGATGTTTGTTTATTAGGGTTGTTCTGGTAAATGCCTATGATGCTGTCTAAAATGTGGCTGTATGTCAAATTTTATGGTCAGTGGAGGACGGAAACACCAGTTTTACCTCGGCATCAGATCGCGTTGCAAAGTCTGCTTTGTTGTAGCCAGCTTGTGGTAAGCAGAAGGAGTTTGTAACGCTGCAAACCTGACTGACATCAGCACCTTGAGTATCCAATGTTACTGAACTGTGAATACAGACACCGTTATTTCAGTCTTTATTTCCTGATTTAGTTAGTTTTTTGTGGGGATATGTGATAAAAGCCCGAGCAGACTTTTGAGTTGTCTTTCTCTTGCGATTATGAACTGAACTGGACTGAACTGAACCGTTTTGGGGTTGTCTCTACAGCAGTGTGTAATATTGTATAAGATCATCACTATTTAAGAATTCACAGCCTATTATTTCAGAGAAAATGTGTATATCAAGATATCCATATAGCCAAAACCTGGTTTCATGCAATTCTACCTCATACTCATTTCAAACCTGAGAAGCTATAGGCACGTTAGGTACTGAGAACAAAGAGGGTTTCCTTGTACAGTTATCACCAGATTATGACTCACCAGATACCACCAGATAAAGGTGGGCAGATTCTAAGTTTAAACTCTGGGTTAACTTCGTTTGGGTGGGTCTATTTATGACAACGCCCCTGCTCTCCCTGCTTGCCTCAGTGTCTCTCTCCTTCTTTAAACATTCAGGACTCCAAAGTGCTCCCCGGAGACAGGTCTTAAAGTGGCTGATGTTTCCTGTGAGATAGTTAGCCTGTTCAACCATTTCCTGTGACAATTTAGGGAGAAGCCTGATACCCAATAAGGACTCTGTATTTGTGTCTGATGGAGACGTGCAACTCGGTTTAGGATGGTGCTGGATGAGAGCACAGAGGAGCTAATGACAGAGTATATAGGGTGGATGTATTTTCTCTCCCTTTCCTCCACTTCTCTCTCTGGCTGTCTGCATACAGAGTAACTTTTTGTTGTTTCCACGCTTGTCTTTTCAATTAGTTTTATGCATCCCAGCCTGATTGTATGATTTAACTGCTTTGAAAACACAAGAGGAACCGTGGTATTAAGGTTTATCTGCAGGCATCCAGGCTGTTTGAACGTTCTGCTTTCTTTCACTTCAAACAAGACATAAAAGCTCCTCCTCTTTTATCCTGATTTTTAATGTGTGCCTGGCCATATCCTCCGTTTGCCCCACCTGCCTTTCTTGTCTTTTGACAGGATTGTGGAGAGTTTAGGAATGCCACTGTCTGCGGTGGCAGCTGAACTTGCTACCCTCTCTTTTCACTGCATGTTGCCCGCTGTGATATTCACCCTGACAGGGTCTCCTCTCCTCCTCTCTGCTCTGTGGAATCCAGAGGCTGTTAAACAAATAGTGAAACGGCGCGTCAGCACATTCAGGCAGCGCTCAAACCCAGAACATTTTTTTCCCTCCCGGTTTACAGGCTTCACGCCACCTGCTGGGTGGAATATAAACCAGGATAATCCAACAAAAATAAAACGGACACTAGAATTTTAAGCATAGGCAGGGATGTGGCTTTGAGGGTTTTTAATGGTTTTTCCATATAGCCTCCTTTTTTTGTCTTTTTTACCCGTTTTAGGTATTTAAGTCTGGATTCAGTTTAATATTTCAAAATCAGATATTCAGAACTGTCACCATTAGTTTGAATTAAATGCAGACAAAAAGCCACAGAAGTTTTCTCATCATTTTTACTAAAAGGATACATATTGATCATCTGTTTTGTTCCTTCCCCAGGTGGTTATAAACTGTCCAATCGTGAGAGGTCTCAAGTATAACCAGGCCACACCTAATTTCCACCAGTGGAGAGACGCCCGGCAGGTGTGGGGGCTCAACTTTGGCAGCAAGGAGGATGCGGCTCTATTTGCCAATGGCATGGCTCATGCTCTAGAGGTGCTCAACTCCATAGCAGACGCAGGTAAATGAGCTCTTACTACACTCCTGGTTTCATCAGCATCCACAGCTACTTCATGGATTTTATTGTTTGGTTACTTCTGATAGGGCCTCATTCATGAACGCCCCTCTACGTACAGATTTGATCATGAATGTGCAATAGGGCTGCAAATTACGTCTGTTTTCATTATGGATTGATCTGCCATGGAATTATGTTTTCATAACTGTATAATCACCTGAAAATAAAAATTGTCATGTTTTTGTCAACCTTAAAATGAGCCATTTATATCTACAGAGGGAGTGGGTCCTCTTCCATGTAGGCTGCCATGTTTCTACAGTAGCCCAGAATGGACAAACGTTTGGCTCAGGGCATTTCAAGTGTTTTTTGTGAGTTTTTATTTTCATGTGATGATACACAAATGAATACATACTTATGAATATGGATATTTTTCCAACCACCACTCTAAAACAGAAAGACTCTTCATTTACTATCATAAACAACAAAGAAATCCATTTTTGCTTGATGACTGAAACAATTAATCGATTATGAAAGTAGGTGGCAACTTATCTTCCTTTGATCAATTAATGGGCTCATTGTTTCAGCCCTAAATGTGAAACATACCTGACTACGATGCCTTGGATCTTTTCCGGTGCTGGCAGCTCTCTGTCCACACTACATGAAAACACAGAGCCTCTGAGATTTTAGGTCCCCTCTGCTGATCCACATCAGTGGCTTGTACCTCTCGTGCTGCTACCATACTGTGCCCTAATAAGGCTGAAAGAAGTATTCTGATTACTGGGTTTAACGATTAGTTTCTGCAGACACAGTTCTCACATTGGATTATTTGATCATTTTCTTGTGACAGATTTCCTGTAAAGTGCGAAATGAGATAAACAAATAAGTAGTATGAGAAAATAAGAAATCATGATGCATTAGCAAGGCCAATCCTGTTGTGTTTGTGCGAGGAATGTGCTTTGTTTAGTCTTGTCTTGCATGTTTTCAAAAACTGCCACACTGTGTCTGCGCTGTCTCTGGGAATGGTTTTGCACAGTATGATACAAGACTGGTACCATTTAGTTTTCCATTTTTTCATGTAGTTTTAAGTGAATTTGAATTTTCTCATTCCCCTCTCCACTACTGATGTCTTCTCCTGTATATTCTGGTCAATAAGACCTGTTGATATTCTGTCATAATACATATCTCAGTTACTGAAAACTTATTCCAGTATTTGTCCATGTGAGTTTTGGGAAGGTGGTGGAAAACCTAGTTTTGAGCCCTGTATAATAACTCTCTATTCTATAACCATAACTTAATCTGACAAATAATGGCTGATTAATTGATATTGAAAATAATTATCAGTTGCAGCCCTAGATTAAACATGAAAATTTACTTTGTTATTTGTCTTTGTTATTTGATAACTGTTATTAAAACAGACAGCTTGTATGGAGCAAGTAAAAATTGATTTTGGGCAAGTAGATGTCTGATCCACTCGCCCGACTGAATCCTGCATCTAAGGCAACATGTTACTGGTTATGATAAACAAGTATATTAGATTGTAACATGTATATACAATAGAATTATGCATTATAAATATACTTAACTTGTTTTAATATTGGCATTCAGGACCAATCTTTGATTGTTGTACACCACCTCTTTCTGTCCCGCTGTTGCACTACAGCTGTCTACATGGCACTCAGACTTTTTACACTCAGCTGCACAGTTGAAAAGCAATAAAAGCACATAAACAGTTCAAGTCAAAGAGTGTCACATAGAGTGTCATAAATTGTTTAAGAGCTGTTAAAACCATTCAGAGCAATGTCTCATTCCATGTTCTGTAATAGTTTTGATTTGTATTAATGTTTCCTGTGTTGTGTTTTGGCAGGCTATGCAACCCTCCCCCGCCCAGTGTCAAATGGACCTTCTCCAGAAGAGCTTGAACAGCGGAGGTACCTTTAGACTTCCTCTAAATGGAGCGCACCATTACTTTAGTTGCCATATTTTATTATGAATCCCCTTGGGTGCCCTCTAGGCCTTATTCAGCAAAAAACAGTAATGTATGCAGCTGATAACCCTGACAGCATCGCCAGGTTTCCTCTGGGTCTGCAGGCTGGATTCAGCACCAGAGATAAGCAATGTTAGGATTTGTTTAAAAAGTAGATTTTCTTTGGAAGCAAGTTATTTCACCATTTTAGACAATTGGGGTGTCTCCAAATCCCCAAATCAATTTGACTTTCGATTTTAAGCTCACGATTTGATTGTTTTTTTGTTTTTTTGTTTGTTTTTTTAATTTAAATATTTTTGCACTGACAGCTATGCCATTGTTACATTATTGAGTCCTGATTTGTAAAGATGAACGCATTATTGGTTTTATGCCATAATGACGACAGTTTATGTTCACATTTTCAAATTTTTCTTTAAAAAGAAAGACTATGTGTTATCAAGTGTGATATAACAGTTGGTAAGCTATGCCGTGTCGTCTTTGAAGTGTCTCTTTTCTTCATACATGCACCAGGTGCTTCAGGTAGGTGGTGATGGAGAGGGGAAAAACTTTGAGAATCACAGATCCTGCCTTTTTGATTTGATTATTCAAACTGAAAGTTCATTTTCATCGATTTTCGATTTAATATTGAAATTGTGACACCCCTATTAAACAAGTTGTCTGTTCTGTGAGGTTCATGTGAGGTTTTTGTTTGTAACAGTACCAAACTATCCTCTGGGTTCAGTTGCATAACAATCAATAGCAGGTCAAGCTGTCTTGGCTTTGTGGTAGCCCTGTTGGCATGGGTGTGCACACACGCATATGTAGAGGATTTGATGGCATTAGCCTGACGGTGCTAAACCCTCCGTCAGCCCCTGTAGGTTAAAGGTTAAAAAGACAGCGAGGCGGACACCTCTCACATCAACCCCACCTTCTCATTGTGTTGACACCATGCATGCCTGCATAGACTGGGCATTAACCTTAACCTTTTAATCTCATTTAGACTAAAAGGTAATATGTTGCCCAGTCGGGGAGGCTTTGTGATTGGCTAGAGGGACTGTCTGTCAAGTTAGCAGCGGTCCCACTGACTGCTGACGCACTGTGGCTTAGGGAGCTTTTAAAACCTTTAAAATCCAGCATAGATGCAGGTGTTGGTGGATGTTATTTGCATTAATGCTTGTAGGTCTGATGAATATAGATTCACAATGTTCATCAGTATGAAAGGGTTGTAAAAGAAATGGCAAAAAAATACATGGATGTTATCCCCCCTCCCCCTTTCCTAAGTCGATCTGCTGTGCTTAAAATCACAGCCACTCTCACTTTGTGTGTACGAACCTGTGCATTTTTTTGAGTGGGTGTATGTGTATGTTGTATCACGTGTGCTGCTCTGTATACAGCTGTTGTGAGTGGCAGATGTGTTGGGGGAGAGAGGAGGGCGGTAGTGTATTGAGGCAGCTTGAATTAGGCCACCGTGTCCAGCTGTGACTTTTCAGTGGCAGGCTAATCAGAAGAAGCTATGAAATCCACCTCTCATCCTTTCACCAAAGTCGCTATATTGAGTACAAATCCTGATTATAACTCGCCACAACAGGCCCAAATACTATAATTAGAAAGAGTTGCTCGAAAACAATGGATGTTGCAGAAATCATCAAATAATCTGCAGGACATTTTACACATTAACTAGGGATTGCTGAAAGCTGGCATTACCCTTCATGCCCCCCTTTTTTCTTCTCTCTGCTTTATCTCAGGGTTAGCCTGTCTAATCATAACAGCCAAATGAAGTATAATAACTTTCAGCTTCATTTGTCTGTCCTCTTCATCCACAGATTTATTTTGAGCACATTTACATGTATTTGTTGCTGACAGATGTGTGTGTTTGTATGCAGGTTGGAGCAGCAGAGGTTGGAACAGCAGGAACGGGAGCGACAGGAGAAAGAAAGACAGGAGCGGGAACGGCAGGAAAGAGAGAGACAAGCTGCTGCAGGTCAGGAAACACCTGGACTGGTCAACATGACTACAATACAGCCTAGTCTTAGTAGCTCTTCATATTTCACTGAGTCTCTTTCTTTTCTCCTAAAGATCCAGTATGTAAGATTTATGGCATAAATATGGCATAGATGGTATACAATATTCATAAGTTTGTTTTCATTAGTGTGTAATCACCTCAGTCATTAGCTGTGTCTCAATTCGGATACTTTTGTGTCATCATGTAGTAGACTTTGCACACTACGTACTCACTTGAGAATTTCGACAGGGTAGTCCTGTCTCAGATTGAGGATGGCCATCGTGCCCTTCCCGGAAATGCAGATTGCAGCTGCTTCTTCTTTGTGGGTGAACTGAATCCGGGCAGAGCTTTACTGCCACCAGCAAAACATCCACCTGCTTGTTTATTAAAATGTGTTTAATTTTACTTCATTCAACCTGAACATCCTCTTAATTTTATTTGCTTGTGTTTGCCCTATGTTTCTCAGGAGGTTAAAAAAAAGCCATAATCTCCATCAATGACTGGCTGGCCCTCCCTCCTCCTACTGGCTGAAAACACACCAATATGTTGTTTTATATTTGCTTTGCGGTACCAGATCTTTATAGACTTCACCAAATAAGTGAATTGGTGGCTTCAATCAGACAACAGTATAGTTTTACTTAAAAAATACATACATGACTTATATCTGTATAATTCTGTGTTCACTGCAGCCGCTTCCTCGGCTGCCTGGGCCACTATCTTCACAAGTCTGGTAGCCCCACCTCTTCCACTATATAAATTGGATTGCAACTATTGAGGGCGAGAAGTGTATCGCGATCACACTCAACATACACATCACATGTCACATAAAAGTATGAAATACAGTACTTTTTCAAGGAAAGTGCTACATTTGGCTGTTTGTGGTCATAAATAAAATAGAGAATATAAATATGTGCTGTCCTCTCCTGGAACGCGTTGTCTTTACCAGGTAGCTGTATTTTCATTGGTGTATATACGTACATACATCATAGCAGCAGTCACAATTTGGTCTTGAATTTCTGATATTATTAGAATTTTGACACAGGCTGTTTCAGATTGTAGACCAATGATTTCGTCCAAGATGTTCAACTTCCTGGGGCAGTGTACCTGCATCACACCATCTTTGGCACATTGTTGTTGGTAAACAGTTTGGGAACAGTTAGTGATGGTCCCTCTCTGTTTTCTAGTCCCTGTTCCTCCAGCTCCACCAGCCCCTGGAGTTCCCATTCCTCCACCAGCCCCTCCTCCA
>JAJHUR010123437.1:0-21507 GCA_027495735.1 Lutjanus campechanus | reverse complement strand
TTTAATTTTACTTCATTCAACCTGAACATCCTCTTAATTTTATTTGCTTGTGTTTGCCCTATGTTTCTCAGGAGGTTAAAAAAAAAAGCCATAATCTCCATCAATGACTGGCTGGCCCTCCCTCCTCCTACTGGCTGAAAACACACCAATATGTTGTTTTATATTTGCTTTGCGGTACCAGATCTTTATAGACTTCACCAAATAAGCTTCCTTGGCTGCCTGGGCCACTATCTTCACAAGTCTGGTAGCCCCACCTCTTCCACTATATAAATTGGATTGCAACTATTGAGGGCGAGAAGTGTATCGCGATCACACTCAACATACACATCACATGTCACATAAAAGTATGAAATACAGTACTTTTTCAAGGAAAGTGCTACATTTGGCTGTTTGTGGTCATAAATAAAATAGAGAATATAAATATGTGCTGTCCTCTCCTGGAACGCGTTGTCTTTACCAGGTAGCTGTATTTTCATTGGTGTATATACGTACATACATCATAGCAGCAGTCACAATTTGGTCTTGAATTTCTGATATTATTAGAATTTTGACACAGGCTGTTTCAGATTGTAGACCAATGATTTCGTCCAAGATGTTCAACTTCCTGGGGCAGTGTACCTGCATCACACCATCTTTGGCACATTGTTATTGGTAAACAGTTTGGGAACAGTTACTGATGGTCCCTCTCTGTTTTCTAGTCCCTGTTCCTCCAGCTCCACCAGCCCCTGGAGTTCCCATTCCTCCACCAGCCCCTCCTCCACCCCCTGCCCCTCCTCCGGCTGCTGGTATCCCTCCCCCACCGGGACCACCTCCCTCAGGACCTCCACCGGCCCCGCCCCTGCCCGCTGCTGGAGGAGGTGGAGGTGGTGGGGGACTCGGAGGAGGAGGTGGTTTGGCGGCGGCCTTAGCAGGAGCTAAACTCCGCAAAGTATCCAAGGTGAGAACATAACAAAACTCTTTTATAGATGAGTGGATTTTGACAGTCTTCTTACTTTGTACCTGCTTTTAAAGTCAAGGCAAACCTGACCACAGTTGAATCCTTTATATTCTTTTCTAATTATGCAAAATAGAATTGTGATAAATGCAAATTCTCAGAAAATTGCAGCTTCTGTGATTTGGATATTATTCTTAATATTTTAATAAAATATTTAATGAAATTTAGATGAATTGTGCAGGTGTACATTGAAGCTAATTTGACAGTGGCCAAACTATGTAATTGCAGTCACATGATGCACACTGGAACAAAAAGACTTGCTGCATAAAATAACCCCTTTAACTATGAGGAAAATGGATCAATCGCAGCCACACAATTAAATAATTTTATCTTCACTCAAGTTGGAGTTGGTAGGCATTTATTCAGGTAATTTCTTTACAGCAGGAATTGTCTTTTTTGGCTTCATGAACCACTGAGCACTGCTCATAGGAATTAATGGAGCCTGGCATCTAAGCTGTTTCGAGTTCTAATTACACATCTGCGTCAATTTCTTTCTGAAATTGCTGCTCATTAAACTGTTCCTGAAGAGAAGTAAAATAACTGCAATTATTAATTAGACACACATGTATTGACAATGACCAATATGGTGCAGCTCTATTAGCACATGTAGCTTTTCTGGCACAGATATTATGACAAAGCGATTTTGAATAATACTGCATATTAACATAGCCGACGGCTTCTGAGAAGAGAAAAATACAGACTTGGCTGCCCTCAGGTCTACTGCTGCTAGCAATAAATGAGTGACTGACCACGAATGATTGAATGAACTAGCAGTTATTAACATTTGCTGTAAGATTGTTAATGTGTCACTTTATTAAGTTTTAATCGTTTTAGGTCAGAAAGAAACCATTCAGATTCCCAGTATGTGTCCAGTTTGTCCTAATAAATTTACAATGAGGTTTTTGTAACAAAAAGTTTCTCTATTGTCCCAGGCGCTATATCTCTGTCCGTAGTGCTATGATCCCCAGGACAACAGGACATTCTTAATTTTGAGGCTGCCTGTGTCCATCATGGTTTATTGAGTCAGTCTATTGAACTCCTCTGTATCTTTTTGCCATTTGCTGCCCTCAGCAGGAGGACGGAGGCGGTGCAGGTCCAATAGGCAGAGCTGACTCCAGCCGCAGCAGCAACTCCTCTATTGGAGGAGGAGGAGGGGGTGGTCTGATGGGTGAAATGAGTGCCATCTTGGCACGAAGGTGGGTGACATTACAGTTTTGAAGTCGCATAAAATATACAATGCCCACACTAAGTGAAACAATAATGTTTACTCTATTTCTGGTTTTATATCAAATAGTTGTGATGTTCATGCCCTTTCTCCCCTGATAAGTAATCACATTTAAAGCTGCTACAAGGATATTTTGTTGGTTTTTGAAGTGCTCTGTGGGCAAAAAAGTGTTAAAAATAATATAATGTAAAAATGTAAAATGTAACGTAAAAAATAAAATGATCTAAAAAGGAATCTCCTCCTGCTTTTTTTTGATTGGCTAATGTAGTACACACCGTAACTTTTCCTGGGAAATGTAAACACAGGCTTGTTTCATCTGATTTCAATGAAAATCCAACCCTGTGGCAGACATTAATAATAAGTAGTAATAATTAATTTGTTGTATGTTGTGGTGTCTCTTGTTCTGTTAAGTGTAATTTGATGTCTGTGAGAGGCCGAAGATGAATTTCCACCACGGTGGACAATAAAGTTGATCTAATCTAATCTAATAAGTAAATAATGTAGAAATAGCCAATCATCTCACTGATGGTCTTGTTAACTTTTTTATGTAGGTCATTTGGAGGCATCAGAATTAAACTGAGACTGTCAAAATCAGTTGAAAACTCCTTGTAGTAGCTTTAAAATGGCGTATATGTTGTGGAACTGTAGTTGTTTTGTAAAATTCCCATTCTGTATAACTGTAACTGGAATAACTGAGATTGATTCCTATATAATTGACATTGTACATTTTTTTTTTTTTTTATAGTTTTGTAAGAATTTTGTGTTTTCTATTTATGCTTCTTGACTTGCATTTTATCTTTCTTTATATTTTTCTACTTACTATGTTTGTTATGCACCAAAACACCCAGGCAAATTGCTTATAGGTGCAAACCCACTCTGCAATAAACCTGATTCTGATTCCTCTTTACATCAGGAGAAAAGCTGCAGACACTGGAGAGAAGCCACCTGTGAAGACACAAGATAATGTAAGGGTCTGCTTCTACAAACAAATATTTTTATATGTGGCCTGACACTGTAGGTGAAGGACAGTTATAAAATAAAATAGAAACGGGTTCAGGATGACTCACTCCTAAGAGAATGTCTTGTTTTTTTCTATACAGGATGATTCAGAGCCTCAAGGTCAAAGCGGTGAGAACTGAACATTTTTATCTGTAGCATGCCACCTACACTCATTCTGATATTAATTTTACATAACACACAAAGTGAATGTTAACGGCACATGTTTTTATACATTTTTCTTCTCAGACACCCTTAGAAGACCTTGGGAGAAATCATCTATGACCAGGTAATCCAGGAATCAGTTATTTCCACACTGCCATCACCCGCCCGGGTGTTTTGTGTCTCATGTCTGAACTCACCCTTTAGAGCAGTTCTCCATCAGCGTGGATGTGGTTGTGTCAACGTCTATGTCAGCCTGTGGACAAGTGTGCTGTTGTGTGTGAATGTCTTCCATTTTCATTCTAAGCGGAGGGTGTGTGTGTCTCACTAACAGGAATAACTCCATCGCCAAGAGCATGGACTCCACGTCCTCATTGTCCCATGGTTCCAGGTATACATGTTGTCCCATTCCCTCCTGACCTTTAGTCCCCCTTGCTTTTCTTTTCTCTTCAGGTTAGCGCAGCATCACTGCAACCTACGTACTGGGGTAGCGTATTTTACAGTTGATAGCACCATCTAATGGATCAGAGAATGGCATGCACCCAGGGGACCTGTAGGCGTACCGGCTGAGCGTGTTACCTCTGAAACCTGTATAATAAGAGGCCTGACAATGTGATTAATGCTCATTTTTACATGACACTTCTGAGTGCTGGGGGTCGATGCTGTCCTCTTGTGGTAAACTTTACCACATACTGACACTCCTTTTATTTTTACAGCTGTCTTTGATGGCGTAACTTATTCCAGCCAGTACATAAATGTATGCAAAATCAAATTATGTTATATCTTATTGCATCTCTGGGTGTGAGTACATTTCTGCAACTTTCTATCCACTAGTCCTTCATCCCTCTGGTGCTATGGTGGTGATGTGCTCGGTTGACCACTGGCCTGCTGTGCCATGGACCTTCTTTGCTTTTTGTGAAACACAGGCATTAAAAATTTGTCTGTACTGTCTGTTTCTTGTCTCCTTGCAGGGCCAAGCCTGCTGCCAACAGTAACGATGCAGGTGGGATGGATGACTCAGATTTAGAGAAAATGAAACAGGTGAATTTCTCATCGGCTTTTTTCAGCTGTTTAAGTGACTGATTACATGCACTTTACAGTCTGCTTTTTTTGTAAATGTCATATACATGAGCACCTGGGAACCAGACAAATCTGCACGCTCATGTTTAATTTGCTCTGGCAGATCCATCTGGTCACCGTCCCGTTTAGACAGATTTCCACCTGTCCTAGCTTGTCGGGCCAATCACAACTACTTCTTCACTATGGAGCACGTTTGATATGATGGCTGAGGAGCATCGCTTTCCAAATTTGAAGTCACATTTTGAATGCAATGCACCAATTAGGCAGTGCTGATCAAATATGTCTCACACTTCTGTAAAACTGCTTTACCTACGTCCTTCCACAAATTTTTTCAGAAACACATTTCACTGTTTAGTTATAATCTGAAAAAGTCTGTGCATCTTGGTCTGTGTCCACTGATAATGCCCCTTGGAAATCGGAAATAAATTGAGTGTTTCCAGACTAATACACATTTGCCGAGACTTAACTCATGTTTGTGCAGGAGTACAGAAAGAAAGACGTTTTTAAAGGTGTCGGTTGGTTGTGTTCAGCTCTCAATACTACTTTTGTAGCTTTAACTGAATCTCTGTGGTTTGAAGTTTAGTTTCTCAGCTGCGTCATTTTTTGTACTTTCAGGTACTGATGGAGGTGATGAGCTTTCATGTAATTACACTAAGTTTTGAAGTTTCAGTGTGTAAGATTTATAGTGATTCATTGGCAGAAATGAAATAAAATATTCACAAGTATGTTTTCATCAGAGCATAATCACCTAAAAATAACAATCATGTTTTAGCTGCCTTAGAATGAGCTGTTTTTTCCATGGAGTCCGACATGCTGCACTGCCATGTTTCTACAGTAGCTTAGAACAGACAAACAGACCAAATAATGACTCTAGATTTGGCCTTTTGCGATTTTTGTGACCACCGTGGGTTCTCTTACACTCTCAGAAGGGGAGGCTGACACGACGGGTTTGCAATCTGCAAGTTGACTGCTAGATGCAACTAAATCCTACACATTATTCCTTTAAACCACTGTATCACAGTGACTGACCGTCTGTTTCTCAATCAATATTCCGCAGGAGATCCTGGAGGAGGTGCGGAAAGAACTACAAAAAGTCAAGGAGGAAATTATTGGAGGTGAGATTACTTTGTATTGTTTGTTATAGAAACTATTTTGCTTCAATATACAGTATTTTGGGTTTTTAATGCTTGTTTTCTCCTCTCCCCTGTCACAGCCTTTATTCAGGAGCTGCAAAAGAGAAGCACATAGTTCTGCTGAGTGTCAGGTGTAATAGAGGGATGTGATAGATGGAGGTGGTTGAGGCCCCGTTGGGACCTCTCCTCCACTGCGCCCTCCCATGTAGCCCAGGGATTTCTCTCTTCTTTTTTTTTTTTCTTTCCCTACACATTTTCTCTTTTCTCTTTCTCTCTGACACAAACACACATGAGCATACTTGCTTATGTGTCCATCATGCATATTCACTTCATGTAAATGGTAACCCAGGGAACCTCCTCACGTCGCCATCCGGCACTTTTGATGATCACTCACTAAATATTGCGGCGGTGATCCCATCTATCCCATCTCTCCCCTGTTCATTCATTCATCCATCCCGTCCCCTTGTGTCCTTCATGTGTTCTGTTCATCTGAACCAATTCAGAGCACATAACTTCAGCCGCAGTTGCTCTTCCAATTTGTCATCATGTACGCTCATCATAACCATCTTTTCTGCAGAAATCCTGCTACTTGTGTCTTCTCCCTCCTGCTATCAGACGCACCATTTACTGACAGAGCAGTCTTCAGTATTCAGGGACAACGCATTAGGCACACTTTTACTGTAATAGCAAGATGCTGGCATGCTGGGATCCTTTTTTCTCTCTCTCAGTTGGCAAACAAGTGTTCAACCTCAAATACTGCTACAGATAGTTCTTTTAAGACATCTGCTAGTAGGTTAATGTATGTAATGGTAGTTAAAGGTGGAAGAACAATAATCGAGAATGGATCAGAGACCCCAACTCCCTGACTACTGCAGTATCTCTCCTTCAAGTGGACTTTCAGCTCCCGCCAATGGCTAAGAACTAAAACAGCACAACACAAGCCTTCACTGCTGCCAGATAGAGAAGTTTGGAGGAAGAGGAGACAAGCAAAGGGAATCTGATGGACAACCTGAGTGCTGTGAAAGGGGAGTGTGTTGTAGTTTTATGATGTGTGAGAAATTTATTCTCTTTGCATTGCACTTGTTCCAGAGGAAGTGTGTCTGTGTGCCACACTGCCTTGACAGACGTATTCCCTCTCACTCAAAATGAGATATTTGTTGGCCAGTGCAGTGATCCCACACTGTGCTTCCGCTAGTTATTTTTCTTCCATTCTAGCTATGTTTTCTAACTTTGAAACATGAAAAATGGCCATGATGAGGTCAATTAATTTGGCCATGACCAACTGCCTTGAGAATAAATATATAAATATATATATATAAGGAAAATATATATTTGTTTTGAGGGAAAATGTTAGCAAAAATGAAATGGTGTTTCTATTTTAATTGAAATGACTGGTGAATGGGGATTTTGTTTTCCTTTTTTTCAATGATTGTTTTCTTATGAAATGTTATTTTGGGTTTACTGTTTCTTTTTTCTAATAGAGTCTAGGCTTTTTACACTGAAATATTAAGAAAACAGCTTAGAGACACTGGATTAGAAATGCCTTTATAGTCGAATACAGCTGCTTCTTGAAATGCATTACTTCGTCTTGAGTCATCTTTTGCATACTGTTGTAGCGTTCTTTGAATTCAGACTAATGAAACTCTATGAACTATGGGGCTGTATTCTACAGACTTCCTTGCATTGAAATCCAAACTAGGGATGGCTCAATACTACTTTGTCATGTCTGATACCAATCCAATACATCTTTTTCCCTCTCTTAAACAACTAAGCTGCTAAGCTGTTAATAATACATTTGTATGGATCCACTTTGTATAACATAGTCATCTAAAAACATTATGCTTAAACTATGAATCAAATATTCTACTCTGAAGCCCACAACATGACTCAGTTACGCAATACTTTTTTAAAAACTCGTTCACCATTTTTCTCTATTCAGACATTCAGAATTAGAATATTGTAAAATTGCAGTTTGTTTTTTTAATGTTTTTTTCCACAATTGAGCTTAAAATAAAATTAAAAAATTAAAAAAAATATTTAAAGAAATAATGAAATAAAATAACAGCTGATATGATGACACTGCTAGCATTTATGTGATAGTGTAGGCTAAATGAATTTTATCGGAAAAAAGAAATAAAAATCCCTGCTTTACAATCCATTTTGTGATTTTGGCCAGTATCTGATCTGCCCATCTCTAATTAACAAACAGTTGGTTCTACCAGAAAAAAGTGTCAACTTACTGCCATTTCTACATGAATTAATTATCGATAAATACATTTTAATTTGTTAAATTCTTAATGATGATTAATCAGTGAATGATAACACACTAATCCAAATCATCTGTTGAGCAGAAACATTTGAATCAGAGCTCGACATACAAATGTTGTGAAATGGAAAAAAAAATCGATAAGCTTTAACTTCAGAGATCTTCATGCCTCATTAGATGAGAATTTGCAGCTCTTTGGATCATGACAGTATTCTAGTTTCAAGACAAAGATGTGCAGACTGACCGTCTTCACCATCATTTAAGGTTAAACATTTTAATGGCATGGTTTTACAACATTTGAAGAACTTATGTATTTTCCAAACTGTAATATTTTATGTGAAAGGTAAATAGTTGGCTGGAAGCAGGGGTGTCAGACTTATAGCCCGCATGTCTGAACTAGCCCTCCAAAGGGTCCAATCGGGCCCACTGGATGAGTTTGCAGTGTAAAAATTGCAGAGTAGGCATTAATTCCAGACAAGAATACAGTCCCTTGAAAAAATAGAGAATACATATTGTGTGTACATATTGTATTATTGTCATATTTAAAGATATTCAACATTGTGCAAAATATTGTCAATCAGCAGCTTTAGTGCAGAAATATTGGTGGAACCCTGTTGCTAAGGCACTGATAGAACTTTTGATTTGTAAATAGTTTGTAAGGCAGGGGAAATTTTAATCATCTTATCATCATTGTTGTGTTGTGTGGTGATGCCAGTATTACAACACAGGACTGGAAATGTATGGAAAATGAAACACTTTTGGGTCTTGACAAGTTGTGCAAATCACAAAGAAGTAAAATACTACATTATTCAGTTACAGGATATAATGTTTTGTGGAGATCCACTGTGATCTGTGTATTGTAATGCACAAGTAATGACTGTGGACAGACTGAATGTTTAAAAACAGAAATTGCATGTAAAAGGGATAGTTCAACATTTTCAGAATATGAATCTTTACCTTAAAAAATGAAATATTTTTCAGGTGTTATTATGCAATATTATTATTGCCCTGGGCCAATTGAGAGTAAATTGGCCGGTATGTAGCCCATGAACTACAAAGAGTTTGACAACCTTGGATAAATAGATGGACTAAAGCTTTAAAAAATATGCTGTCATAGATTTTTTTTTTTTTTTAAATACCGTACTAATTTGTTACGGAACTGACGTACATAGGCGAATTATGAGTTGGTCTTAATAGATAAGATGCTACGATCTGTCAAAAGTAGAAACGGACAAATTGCGTTATTTCTCTTAAAATGAAAAGAAAACTTCAAATTGCTCATCCCCATCCTTAACACAGCAGGACCAGAGCCAGTGTCCTTCCAGAGCTCCCTGGATGCTTCCGGATTGGGAGAAGCCTCTGAGCTGTTTCCGCCGCCATTGCGGATTTTGGACAGAAGATCAGCCGTAGCCACTGCTATCCATCGATGCAGTGCAGAAAGCACACACAGAAGGAGGACATATTTAACATTTTTACTGACACCAGATTTCGGAAACACGATTAGCAACACTGCATCTTACCTTTTATCGTGTTTTTTGTTCTCACTGACTGGCTCCGACCTACACATACAGTGAGGAGGTCGTAGCTAGCGCGGTGCTACTGCCTAGCTAAGCTAGCTAGCTGTACGGCTAGAATTTCAGGACTCCGGAGAAGCTCAAGGAAACCACCATGGCTCAAATCCTACCTATCCGCTTCCAGGAGCACCTGCAGGTACGTGAGCAAATCTAAAGGCTCTGTAAACACAAACATCCATTGATTTTCCCGGCATAACGGTCGTTTGACAGCTCGCTAGCTTGAGCTAACGTTAAACGTCAATACCCGCAGCAAATGAATGACCTCCCCTCCCCCGTTTAGCCAGTAGCTAACAGCTAGCTTCTCAGGCTAGCACCGCTCATTCATTGCACTGATGCTGTTGCCTAGTCGACTCAACGGTAGCCGACGTTAGCTGTCAGTGACGATCATGAGGAGAAACTAGTTAACATAAAACACTTTTGCTGACCTTCACTGACCAATTCTTGTGTTATTGAAATACGCATGGCTACATTTCGTTTAGCTAATTTCTTTTACATTAGCTAGCTAACGATTGCACTTGGTGTCGTGATGGATGTTGGACTCACGTCATCTAATCGTAGCTATGTAAGATATTTATTCGACCTGGCTAACATCAAAGTTTATTGCTAGGATGGCTGGTTTGATGCAGCCCCAATGATATTATCACGCGGACCCTATAATGATGATGATGTGTCACCGTGTCAGTGATGTATTAAAGCTAACAGGAGCCGTGAACCCGTGGTCAGCTGCAGTCTGACAGGTCCCTGTGCCATTTAGTGGCATACAGATAGGTTATGTCACGACAGGTCATTTTTATAAAAGGAAGGGATGCTCTAAAGTTATTCTGCAGGGGTTTCATACTGTGAAATGTCACCTCCTTGTGTAGCTGTCCGAGGTAAATCAGGTGGTCCACCCAGTCTGTCAAATATGACATCATTTTTCTCTCTTGCATACGTATACATCATAATTTTCTAGAACACCTGGAAGCTGATTAGAGTCGGTTCATACCGCGTCTGACTGTGTGGGATTATTAGATGTGATTAATGTTCTCCTTTAACCCTGAAATTCAAGCTTGAACCCCACTGGAAACAATTTTCATATACGACTGTGCACCTTGGATGACCTTTTGCCAAGGGACGAAATACACTCAATTGCAAGTTTATCAAGCACATCTATATAAAACTAATGCAACATAATAGATCAGTCATGCAATAAATTTTACTATCATGGGTTGTTGTAACATAACAATAATAGAAGGGGTGAGCAAAATGACACAATCAAACATCACAATATATTGGACAGAATATCACAGTATCCATATTGCAACAATATTGTAGGGATGTTTATTTCTGTTTTCACCAAATATTAACAAAATGAGATTTTTGAATCAGTAATGTGGATCTTAGGGCTGTATGATGTGGTAAATATATGTGTGTACATATGTGTGTGTGTGTATATATATATATACTGTATATATATGTGTGTGTGTGTATATATCGATTATTTTTATCGATTATTTTATCAGATATTGCATTATTGTTCTCAGTTAGTGAGAATGATTATTTTTGCTTTTTCTTTTGCAATTTTTATTTTTAATGAAAAAAACAACAACCCTAAAACCATGTTGATGTTATATTTGTTTGGGTCTGTACCAAACATGGTTAACAAGATTAGTGGGCCAGGGCATGTCTACACTACAGTATGTCATTATAACACTCTTTTGTCACGCATTTATCAAAGAATTTTGGATATTGCACTCAGCCATATTGGGATTTCAATAATTTATTTTGATTAATTGTCCGGCCCTAGTGGATATAATGACTAAGTGGATAAAGGAAAATAATAGAACAGTCTAAGTTTGGAAAATTTCTTCACTTTACTGCAGTGCAGCTTTCAGTACAAGGAAAAAACACTTGCGATATGATGATATCCACAATAGACAATATCTAGCCCCATATCACGATATCAATAACAGTGATATATTACCCAGCCCTTAATAATATAAAGTTGTTTTTTGTTTTAAAGAGGTGTTGATTCAGCTTTTTGATCATTTTGGAAGCTGCAGTTTGTTGTGCTGTTGATTTGGATTGCATTATACAGAGAGGTGTTCCTGTTATCTAGCCTACACTTAATGATGTAAATGGAAACAGTTGTTTGTATAATGCAGTACACTTATTAGTCTTAGCTAGGTGTACCTAATAAACTGGAGTCTGTTATATAGTTAATAGCATGGATGTTACCCTGATGCTGTACAGCTGAGCCCCTATGTATCTCAAAGACTAGTATTGAGAGAATTCAGGCTAATAATGATAATGAGTATGATTTTAAGAGCCTTTTTTACATAACCCAAGGACATTTTACACAAACAAAACAAGACGAGAGAAAGTGTTGTTGAATTGAGCTTGCCTGGGTTTAATGTAGGGCTGCGCGACATGGAAAAAAAAGTTGTCGTTTTTTTTGTTTGTTTGTTTGTTTTTTACAGGAAAAAAAATGAAACCGTGATGATGTGATATTTGTTGGGGTCTGTACCAAACAGACAAAATTTTGTTACACCTGAAGAACAAGATTTTTATGCCAGGGCATTTCTGCAGCACTACAGTACAGAGTCTTTTGTCACACATTTTTCCTCTATCAAAAAATTGCAGAGATCTGCAGCCACAATGCGATTTTGATAATGCCAGCACAGCTACTTTTTGCCCTTAGCTTAGGTGTTGTGCCAAATGTGAGTTAGTACATTTAAAATATAAAAACAAAAACAAAAGTAACCCCCACATTTAAAAAAAAGAAGGTAAAGTAACTATTTATGAGATCGTGGAAAGTGTTTTATGACTTGTACGACTTTATGTGTTTTTAGTTTAGGTTGAAATGATTTTACGGACAATGATGCCTTAGTTGTTCTGTTGATAATATTAAAAAACTGTGAAGGCTGCTACTAAAACAGGTCATGCATTCTTATTGCAGCTCCAGAACCTGGGAATCAACCCAGCCAACATTGGATTCAGCACCCTTACCATGGAGTCCGACAAATTCATCTGTATAAGGGAGAAAGTGGGTGAGCAGGCCCAGGTTGTCATCATTGATATGGCTGACCCCAACAATCCCATCCGCAGGCCCATCTCTGCAGACAGCGCCATCATGAACCCTGCCAGCAAAGTTATTGCCCTTAAAGGTAAGCTTTAGCTAAGATGCATATCTAGGGCTTTTAGCACATAGCTTTATGTGCCACCTAGACAGAAGTGTGCTAGGTTTCTGGAAGCATGTAGACTGAAAGTAAACCATTAAGTTTTGGCTGGTCACACACCATGCTATGGTGCTTTTCTAATACACTGGGTCATTTGTGTAAATTCCGTTTGTGTTGTCAGTCAGTTATGTAACTGTCACAGTCTGCTTTTCATTTTTGATGTTCATATGTAGACCACCCCATTTCTGTTTGTCAAAAAAGCTTGAATAACTATAGTGTAGTCTAACACATTCAAATAAACAAGACATTGATAGTTGAGGTTGAGTAGCCATAGTAGCAGTGGTAGTAAAATGTCATGCTGTCATGAATGCTTTGTCTATTTTGCTTGTTTTTGCTCTTTTTTCATTTCCTACTGCTTTCTTATGTTTGCAGACGGTGAGTTGAATTTTACATATCATGAGTTGTCAAAGTGTAATCCTGTATGCACTGTCTTGAAATGTTTGCACAGTATTGATAGTAATTATAATGAATGCTTGAATTTATAATGATAACACAAGTAGGGCATAGCAAAATTAAGAGAGCAGCTTAAAGGACTGTATTGTTTTTTTTTCTTTGTTTTTGTGTGTGTGTTTGTCCCATTTGTTACACTGTACATATATTTTATATTACAGCTGACCATTTTCTGAAACATGCTGTACTTCAAATTTTAAATGCAGTCATGCTAACTTTAGTACAGTATGAAAATAAGCACATAATGCCTTAAAACTAGCTACAGAAAAGTAATTAATTGCAATGAATATCCTGCCTACACGTGTTTTGGTCTAACTAGCATTGTTGTGCGGTTATCACAGACTGTATGTCTATGGTGGGAATTTAGCTGAATACATTCTCTTGGGAGTGAAAACCTTCCAACATAGGCAATGTGAAAAGGACGTAAACCTCTTCCATTTAAAGGTAGAATATGCAGGATTTGTTGGCTGTTGTTAGTAAATGCACCATTCAAATTTGGCCTCCGGCTTAACGAATGAGAGAGGGAAAGAGACAGCAGCAATGGTCAGGTGAACTAGAGAGTTAATTAGCAGCATTATTTGTAAAGCAGTAAGTCAAGAGAAACCAAATGTTATTTTTTGATTTTTTCACAGCAGTTACGTTCTAAAGCGCAAATATTAGGGGTCATTTTTAAGCTGTCAGTCACAGCCTGAATGCATCCACATATCAGAATTCACATCTCCAGAAAATTTTCTTTAAGTGAAAAATATGAATTGAATTTCTAAATTGACAAACCCTGGCATTAGCATAAAATCAGTTGAATATTCAGAAATGTTGCAAAGTATGTATATTATGTGCCTTGGAAAATGGTTGGTAGTAATGTATAGTATGTATGTATGTTGTAAAATGGCTAAAACATGCTGAAAAATGATACAGTCATTTAAACGAGGGGATGTCAAGCAAGCCCTCACATTTTGGCCCGTCTTAAATTAAACATAGGCCAAGATCAACTTGTTTGTTTTGTGGACACATTTGTGTGAGGTAGCCCCTATTTTCATACAGAATGTGTGCCACTAGCCTGTAATGTCAGAATTAAATATATTCTTAATCTCTATATCCATAATGTCAGCCCAAGTATATGCTAATTTAATGTTGGGAAGCCAAAAAGAAATGCTGGAATTGTGATTTCATTTTGATTAGATGCCAAATTTTCCATTCATTTACTATATGTAGAATCAGAAAATTTCACACTATGGCACCCCCATTGGTACTATCAAAGGAGAGCTGTGGCATGAAGCAAAGCACAGAATAATGACACGGAGAAATGCACAGTTACGATAATAAATTAATTATATATACTGTATATATAATTATACATAATTTAAGAGAGAAAGAGCGAGTAAGAATGTGAAACGGAGCTGGAACTTTGTTTTTTTTATTTATGCAGTGTTATTCTGCCGTGTCAGATTTCTGATATTGATGATGATCATGGATTAACATGTGACACCAGTGTCATAGATCAAATGACTGGCATGCCCCTGGACACTGTAGAAATCAAAACCAAATAGGGGTGGAAAAGTACACAAAATTCACAATTTGTTTTGTTCCTCATATTTTGTGTCACAGTTCAGTATGTTTTTGATACAGCAGGGAAAACAAAATAATGTATAATATAAGATTTGTGTCATATGTTTTGAAAAATGTCAACGTTCAACAGTGGTTCATTGTCCATAATGAATTAATTCTCACTGGAACAGTTAATTCACTCAAATACTGGTTTATTGTGATTAAGAAATTAAATAAATACATAAAAAAATTCAAAAAATAATGCTTCACCGTAAGACTCAGACCTGGTTTTAATTTCTGATCTAGTGCTCTCAGAGCAGCACAGTGCACAGGGGTGCCACAATTTTTATATTGAATGGAAAATCAATCGAAATGAGTGAAATTCAGCATATTTCAGAAGAGAAGAACAACATTTCAGAGATGACATAGTGAAGCTTATTGGCCATTATATCACACTTGATACTTGATAATTAGACAAGGCATTAAACCAATGATCTGTTGATTGATAGTTTAACAGTGGCATAGGCATCAGTGCTAAGAGAAAAATGTTTGAATTGAAAAATCAAATCGAATCATTTAGAGTTGTAAAGATCAAACACTTTGACCAGATGCTTAAATCCAGTATTCTTTAGACTAAGTATGGTCATATATCCACAGAGATAAACAGCCCTATAGCATTAGTTATTGCTTTAGTCTGAATCTGTAGTTAGAAGCTGTCTGAACACTGTGGGGAGAAGGACTTGCGTTCCACTCCACTAATCGACACATTTGCATGATTGTTAATAACGTGTTTGAAGTGTTTCCGCAAACAAACCCAACTTCAGTTGAACAGTTTTGATACACAGTTTGACACTAATCTTTGTCCATTTTCACTGTAACTAACTGGTAATGAACATAGGCTTGTCTATCTGGGCTAAGCAAACTAGCATGCTACAGGTGATACACAACAACTGGTGCACTGGCAAAACTTTCCAGGGAAAACTCTAGAATTTCTGTTCTGTGTGTGCCAATCATACACATGGTGTACCAACCAAAGAAGTCACATACTGATCCGAACCAAACGCTCTGTACCAAGCAGTTCACACCAGTTCATACCAATTTTTCATATTGTATTTGTGCTCCAGACTAATAACTGATTTTCAGTCCATTTCTTCTCACTGTATTTTACTTAAGCAGTGTAGTTTTCAATGCACCATTCACACAGTATTACCAAAGCATTTGCTCAAAAATGTCACTATAACTCACTTTGATTGCATTGTCATTGGTGTGCTGTATTAACAGTTAAGTATAGGGTTTAGTTGTGCTGAGGCTTGCTTGGGTCTGATTGAATCTAAAATAAATGTTTTGGGCCCAAAGATTTGCAGTGTTTTTCCTCCAATGAGACTGAATTGGTGGAAGAAAAAAAAAACCAAAACACAATGGGTGTGAGTGCATCCGTCCAGCATCTTTCCCATCATCACATATGTTTGTGTGCTTTGTGGTCTTCTTTTGCTAATCTGCATTCAGACCCAACCCAAATTCCCACATCCCTCATTTTAGGATTAAATTTTGATGTGAATCCCTTAAGAGCTACAGCAACATGCCTGGAGTTTCATCGCTCTAGTAGGTGGTGGGGGTGGAGGGCTGGACACAAGCCATAAAGCCTCATTTGACTGCACTGGGCACCATGTTTTTCTGCAGACATTGGTTCCTCATTGATCTGGTTTTGGTTGAAAAGATCAGTAGTGAATTGAACCATTGTATCAAAACAACGTGGAATGTCATTGTGGATCCAGTTTAGAACCACAGAAACAGTAGTGGTAGTAGTAATATCTCTAAGCAATGTCCAGACCTAAAATAGCACTGTGTTAAAAAAAAATGCAAGGGGCTTCATTGATTTGGGTGTCTCTTTACAAGTATAAGTGAGACAATGAAACTTGATCCAGGAAGTCCAGTTTAAGTAATAGGTCTACAAATTTAAGGGCTAATCAGACACCAAAACACTGCGCAGTATTTTATGTTCTACAAGACAGGATTTTATATATCTTTGTAAAATAATCACAGTGACAATCATTTATCATTGCAATAATTGTAAGGTCAGCTGTAGCAACTCTCCAGGCACATTGCATATTAATGTACCTGGAATCTGCACCTGCCTATATTTAGCCAACGCAGTGCCACACATTATGACAAAAAAGTTGAGCCATGTTCAACTTTTTTGTCACCCTCCCTCACTGTGTCAACACAGTGGCCTAGTTGAAATGAAAAGAAGAGGCTGCATTTTTTGATGCAGTGCTAATGTCAGTCTGAATACAGTCTAGTCTGTTTGAGTTACTCATTAAAAAAAATCTTATAAATGGCCTAAAATTTTCAGTTCACATTATCGCAAGACGTTTGCATATTGAGCCTCAACAAAATGGGTTTCTCATTAAGAGTTTGTTGCATCAGACCTAACTGAATGCAGATCCACCACCGAAGTGGTTGTCCTTTTGTTGGTCTTGCCTCTTGTTTTGACACTGTTACTGGCTTTTTGTATGGTCCTTTGGTGTTACTCAAACCAAACCCTGACTACCAGCATTTCTCCAGCAATTGGAGTTTGGTATGCCCAGATGGTATGTTTACTCCCAAAGTCTGCTGTGGATTGTGTGTGGTAGCTTTAGTCACTAGAATGATTTTCTTTTTTTCTTTTTTACTATTGTTATAATTATTATTATTATATTTTTTGGGGGAGGGGGGGTCCACAGCATTGATAACCTTACCTTTTAATCTTTTCAGCGGCAAAGACCCTGCAGATCTTCAATATTGAGATGAAGAGCAAGATGAAGGCTCACACGATGACAGATGACGTGACCTTCTGGAAGTGGATCTCCCTCAACACTGTTGCCCTGGTCACAGACAACGCAGTCTACCATTGGAGCATGGAGGGTGACTCTCAGCCAATCAAAGTCTTTGACCGTCACTCCAGCCTGGCAGGTTGCCAGATCATCAACTACCGCACTGATGCCAAACAGAAGTGGTTGCTGCTCATTGGCATTTCAGCACAGGTGAATAAAGTGTTTGGTTGAAGAGCTGCTTCAGCTGGATGAATCCTGATAATTTTGACAAAAATATTTACAAAATATTATTATTTGTCTCATTTTCAGGATTGTTGCACTGGAGAACAGCATTGCAACAGTTTAATAATATGCTACATGATCTTACATGCCCAATAATCTACAGTATGAAAAAGGTTTTGTGATTGATTACTCGCATGTAGTTTAATCTACTAAGAAGTGTAATACAAAAATGCTTCAGTGTCTCGCATATAAAGATATACTTGTATTAGATGGCGAAGGTTAAGTTTTAATGTCAGCAGAATTAAGAGAAATAAAGCAAAAAAAATGTTAATGTGACTATAAATTACAGATGACTTTGGGCTTTGTCCAAACTTGTCGGCTTTGTCTCTTCTTCAGCAAAACCGTGTCGTCGGAGCCATGCAGCTGTACTCAGTGGACAGGAAGGTGTCTCAGCCCATCGAGGGACATGCTGCTGGTTTTGCACAGTTCAAGATGGAGGGCAACACTGAAGAGTCAACTCTGTTCTGCTTTGCTGTGCGAGGACAGGCAGGAGGAAAAGTAAGATTTACTAGCACTACACAGTCTCAGGCTGACAGCTGTAAAAATAAAGAGATCAGGATTTACTCATCTAAAATGTGGAAATAAGTAACAAGTAGAAACATGTTCAGGAGCATGCAGAATCCAAATCAGATTTAACGTATTCTACAAACTTTAAAAGAGATCCTTGTAACCTGACATTGTCTCCTTTTGTCTCAATGTGTTTTTGCTCTTAGCTGCATATTATTGAAGTGGGGACTCCGCCGACTGGGAACCAGCCGTTTCCAAAAAAAGCTGTGGATGTTTTCTTTCCCCCAGAAGCCCAGAATGACTTCCCTGTGGCCATGCAGGTACAGAAACTACTTACACAGAGACATGTTGAGCCTGTATTTGTCACCTGTTTGTCTTTGCTCTGTCAACAAAACTCCCTTATCTTCTGGTGGGAAACAATACCCTCCCCTGCACATATGTCTGCCTTTCCTTGAAAGGGGTATTGACCAAAAAAACAAAAATTGTCTAGACTCGGTGTGGATAGCATTAAGCAGGTACAATCCACTATCAAGGAATCAAGGAGTTATGATCATTTATTATCACTATACAACACAGGGCTGTACGATGAAATTACAGTTGTAGTTCCTTCATGCTGCACACAAAATACAACAGATATACTGATAATTATTTAAATTCAGAATGGTATAAAAATGGTAGAAAAGTATAATAATTAAATCTAAAACAATATATATACAGTTATTTACACCTAGGATATAATTATAATATAATTTCAGCAGGAAGCATGACCCTCCTGTCGAGTGCAACACCTTGATCCTGGATATTATGGTGCAGGTCACAACAATCTCTGGTTTCTTGTTAGTTGATGAGCCTGAGTCCCATTTCGTCCATTTCATTTTCCTGGCCAGTCATCATCCAGGGGCAGCTTTAAGTCCCAGCTGTAGCCTAGCTCTAATCCCTGCTCACCTCCACTCCTCCTGGGGTATCTGCAGTAGGGCATCCAGCTGATCTGACTTGGTGTGTGTAGTGTTTCAAAGATGCTGACTGCATTTGTTGATTTTCTCAGGGTCCACTGCTTGTTAATCCAAAACCCATACTTTCATTCCTAAAGCCTACAAGTGACTTTCTGTCCTAGGTTATATGTTTTTCTGCAGTCAAGCTGAAAAATAACAGATTAAAGGAGAAAAGCAGTGACTTTGAAGAAGCCACCAGCCACTGCATCTACATGTGCAGCTGTGTACAATATAATGTGTTGACGTGTTGAATTTGTTCCATTTGAGCCCGCCATTCTGAACTCCCCCTCACGGTGTGACATCACACTAGGAAGTGGTCATACTTCATTAGCTTTGAGTGCAGTGTCTTTGCACTCTGATAATGATGTTTGTTCATTGCTTAGAGTTTCTAACCACATTTCTTTTTCTGTACATCTAGATCAGTTCCAAGCAAGATGTAGTCTTTCTCATCACCAAATACGGCTACATCCACCTGTATGACCTGGAGACTGGAACTTGTATCTACATGAACAGGATCAGCGGGGAGACCATTTTTGTCACTGCACCCCATGAGCCTACTGCTGGTATCATTGGAGTCAACAGGAAAGGACAGGTAGTCTAATGCAGGCCACACGCTGGCCCTCCATCCATCTATTAGAGTGAAATTTGTGTTGAGACCCTAACACTCCCAACTCCCAACTTTATGAGTCAAGTTAATTTATTTGTATAGCGCCAAATCATAACAGAAATTATCTCACTTCGTTGTGAATGGACAATATTGTCCCCCTGAAGCTGCCGTCCGTCTGACAGGCCACCATCCGTCATAGGAAACACTGGTGGAGTTACAACTAGTCTGATTGTCATTGACACTGTCAAACCAAGAGTTTAACAGTGTTTTACACTCTCGTGTGTGATCAAACCACTGATCACAGCAAGTTTTACCTGATCACGGGCAGAGTCGGACGGCTCTTCACCGGGCAGCAGGTGGGTTGAAGCTGCATTCAAGACGGAAATATGAGACAAACCCTGTCCCGCACTGATTCAAAATGGGTCGTGCTATTTAATCCTCAAATACGGGACGATTCCGTGTTTCAGAGGACGGGTGACAACTCCAGTGAAGACGCAGACCACAGACTGTATACAGGCAGACTCTACTTAAGTCACGTGATGCGATTAATCGTGCATCACATTTTTTTTTTATTAGTGACGATGATGGTTACCGTGCAAAGGAACATTCTTAAAGTCATCACAGCTCACAAAGGGGTGCAGGTTCATGTTAAGATCATACTGGGTCATACACCACATTTGGCTGCATGTTAGTTGGCATTTGAATAATTGGCTTTATAATGTTGTGTTGCAAGTTTGACTAAATAATTTCTGTTGCAAAGTAGGGCTTTCGGATTAAATATAAATTTGAATTATTAATCATTAAATGCTTACTATATGGGATTTTAATTTAAAAAAAAAAAAACAAGGTGTAAATAAATTTTAAAAATCCTCGTAGTCATCACTTCTGACCCACTAACAGTGTGTGGTGGTGTCTGTATCTGGAGAAACCCTGCCCCTTTGCTGTGTTCGGGATGTTTTTGGGCTTCAGCTTTTGTGCAGTCTGCTGCATTCACACAAAATTGGATGGTGTAATGCAGGTGTGGGCATGTTTATGTGTTTCACAGCTGTTATGTTCTAAACCACAATCGGAAAATGTTTTATTCTCTGAATCACTGCTTTGTCCTCTGGTCCCCCACTTCATTCACTTTCCAACTCGGTAGACCAATGCTGCTGTCTCTCTCGTCTGTTGAACGAGGGAGGCTGGGCCAACTTTGAATAATGCATTTATAAAGAGCAACTGACAAATCCTGCATATTCTACCTTCAAGATCTGACAATTTAAAGCATTGACTTCCTGCAGATTGCACACAGATACAAAATTTATTTCTGAATCTGTTTCAGCTTGACACTTAGTATGTGTGTGCATTCTAGACTGTTGGTGGCGAAATTTAGTTGGTGATTCACTTCCACTGTGGTACAGCAGCCCTTTTGTATGTCAGTGTGAGTCTTTAGGTGTTGTCCTGTGACCTTGACTGAGGAAATCTCTGAAAATAACAGGCTGTAGCAGCATCTTCGGTGTCGGGCAGCATGTGACATTCACAGCAGGAGGGCTAATCTTGGCCCGGCAGACTACAAAATCTAATCCTGTTATTGCTCTTGGCTCTCACCTGCAGGTCTACCATACACTGTACAGCTCAATGTGTTACACACACACACACACACACACACACACACCTGTCTCTT
>JAJHUR010123436.1:0-21520 GCA_027495735.1 Lutjanus campechanus | reverse complement strand
TTTAGTGAGCGTGGAGAAAGAACTGGCTGCATGACACAGAGCACAATGAGGGGCGAATGTAGCTCTGCTGCTGCTGCAGGATATTTAATTAATTCCAGACCAGTGCGATTCCATATATAAAACAAAGCTCTAGCTGATTGTACTATAAAAACAAACCATTTGTTTTAACCAAAACAGCTACATATTCTAGTCAATTAAAGTTGATGTTAATTTAGTTGTGCTTGAGAAAAGATGTTCAATTAGTAAGATAAAGTTGAAGCAACAGTTTGAAAAATTCTTTATTTCACACAAAGAACTGCAAGCTGCAGCTGCTCCTGTTGGACCGACTTTGTTCCAGCATCGGCACAAAGACAATATGTGAAACTGCTCTCAGTGAATTTATTACATTTAAGTATTAGGGGGTAGAGACTGAATGCAATGCACTGTAAATAATCATACAGTGTTTGACAAAGCTGTTCTCATTAACTTCACATACATATTCGAGTTTTATTTATTCAAGTTGATTAGATTTACACTTTCTATTTATTTTCCAAATACGAAATGATGAGTTGAATGGATGCACTACACCATATTAAACCAACTCGTTAAATTTTAAAGTTTCGAAAACAAACATCATCAGCATATTAGCAGACCTCCCAGCATGCATTGTTTGAGGGTCAAAACTCTCCTGAGAACATTTGAAGAAAACATATATGATGGAAAACTGCTGTGTCCCTAACACGCATTGTTGCTGTTTTCACCAAAATTAAAAATAATAGTAAATGATTATAAATTGTATAAATGCTCATCAGGTTGATTGAAGAGTTGTTGGTTCAGCTTAATATCTGAAGCTTATTAAACATGTTTTCTCAAGTACAACTGAATTAATATCAAAAAAACACCTCTACTTGTCTTTTAAACTAACCTTTATAAGTTAAAACAAATAGTTTATTTTTACACTGTACTGCAGTGATTTAATTATTGTGAAAGTAAGCAACCATGACTTATGATAAAGTATATAAAATGTTTTCATCATAAATGTTTTCCTCAAGCTGATCATGTTTCTTTAGCAACTTAATTTAACGGGTTGATCAACCCCTGTAGAGGACGTTCATTCGGTTTCAACTCAAAAGATCTCAAGTTAGAACAACTCATGTTAATAAGTTCTTAAGTGTTCTGACAAATACTAGACATTTTATGTTCAATAAACTTGAATAAAACTTGTTTATTGGTGCTAGGTTAGGTTTAAGTCTGATTTTTTACAGTTAAAAGATCATAAAGCTTTTATTTATTCCTTCATTCCCGTTAGATTAGATTTACGATGCCATTATACAGTAGGTGTTGTGTTCATTGCCGTGATCATCACCACAGCCCGCTACCACAGATGGCAATATTCTGGTTCAGCTTCTAAAAGCTACTTTCACTCCATCGAAACAAAGAAAAAATGCTCACACACGCACTACACGACACAAACAGTGTGCCGGAGCACCATTCTGCTGGCCATTTTCACTTTGACATGTGCAATTCAGTCATGAGGAACCATAAGTGGTGCAGCTTTGATGCCATTGATTTACCATTGTGCTCAAATGGAATATGCTTCCGAGCTCTCGCTGTCAAATTATTTGACATGACAGATATAAGTGCAGTGGAAATGGAGAGGTAGAAAAACAGCTTGAGTTAAATGGATACTGAGGTAGATGGCAAGAAATACTCCTTTTCAGAAACTGAAAAGCGGCGAGGGTGGGAGACGGAAAAAGGGGGAGACAGAGGGAACGGGCGGAGATTGGAGGGGAAAAAAATAAAGAAAAGAAAAAATAGAAAGTCTGTAAAAGAGAGTGCTGTAAATCTGCGGGGGTGAGGGAGGCCAACATTAGTTTCAGGCCATTTGTGGCATTCTCATCTCAACCGTCTCCTGCAGCACCTACACCGGGGCCAATGAGGCAAAACTGATGGAAAGCAGTCAGAAAATGGGAGAGAAAAGACCCTCCTTTCATTTAACCGGGCCTCAAACGCCGGCTCCCTCTCTGACCTGCGGTTAGGACAAAGAAACCAACAATACGAGCTGGAAATAATTGAGCACGTTGTGGACGGTTGTTTTAATATCGTGTGATTCGGCAGACAAGAGAAAGACTAAAGAGAAACGTCAGTGTTTGCTGTTCCTTTGACTCCCAGCATGCAATTCTTTCCATAGAGTTAAATGAAACCGTCTCCTTATCGCACACTAACATTCTTGCAGAAAAATGGAGGTCCTAAGGTGAATAGGTGAACCGGCATATTAGAGTGCATCTCAGTCTGATTTGGCTTACCTCATTATTTTGAATAGCCCATTATGCTAGTGCTCATGGGTAATATAACACGGTGCAGTGTCGAGTTGAATGTGTCACAGACAGAGAGACTGGGTGCTCCTCATTTAGAGGTATTTTTTTATCAAAAGCAAACACAAGCACACAAACAAAAACAAATGGTTAAGCTCAGCCACCACTCAAGTTAACTTTCCACACTTAAGCAGGAGAAAACTTACTTCAGAAACAGAACGAAAAAATACAGCTTTTTGTTGCTTTTCTCATTTCTGTGCCGTGCAGCCAAACTATATGTGATGTATATGAGTGTGGGAGCAAGTTAGCTCAATGACATTGTAATGTCTGTACTGCTGTTTGCTCAGTCCCCAAAATGAAAACACGGTGGTTTATTTACAACCTCATATTGCAGAGTGTATTTCATTACAGCTCGTAATGAGCTCGTAATATGCTTTTTGGATCCGCTTGTTTTGTTTGCAGTTTTATTGCATCTCTTGTGCATTGAAATACAAACGTGTCGAGTTTGTGCATGTGTGTGCATGAATGTGTGTGTTTCCACCAACACATGGGTGCATGAGGTAGCAGGACAAAATGCACACCATTATGTTACATTATTCAAGACCAAATTTATCTAAATTTAACGCTTAACAGAATTCTTCATGCAAAAAAAAAAAGTCGTTTTCACATCAATTACTTATTCCTCTCAGCCCAGTTTCCAGATGGAAAGCACTTGTACTCGCATTCCGGCACTTCTAAAAAAGAGGCAATGAGGGATACTGTGGGACAAACAGCAGCTAAAAAAATAAAATAAAAAAAAACTTCCACTCAATCCAGCGCCTAAAGCACATGCTGTTTTTAGAATTGCATAATAAACTGCAACTTCTCTCATGTCTGCACCGCGTAATCGACTGGCAGGGAGCCGTAGCTCATCCCAGTGAGCGCCACCCAGGATTTCCATGTTGATTTCTACTTGAAAATTGGGGGATATTCGATCTGAACGTCCAAGACCTTTTTTTTGACCTCTTTTCAACCAGATAAAATGCATATCACAACATCAACGTGTCACAAACTTGATGAATCCTTTTGATATTTTGTTCAGTCGTAGCTAAAAGAGAGACAAAACCGATTCGTTCGAAGGCATTTCTCCAAAGTCATATTTCCCTGGCAGGCGATATGTGGTCTCCACGAAGACGTAATTCCAACGCATTTGTTTCCTATAAAACTGGGATGTTTCATATAAAACAGCCTGAACATTTTTTATTTTCCTGTCTTTCAACTGAGAAATCTCAATGTCTTTTCTTAGTTGGACTCCAAAGTGACATAATATTTGCACATTGTAGAGAATGAAAAATGTGCCTATTTTTTCAAGGTGTCAAGGTCATTTATTAACATTAATATTACAACACAAGGTTCTACAATAAAATTATAGTTGCAGTTCCTGCATGCTACACACAAAATACAACATATATACAGATAATTCATTAATTAAATATAGAACAGAATAGGATGAAATATAAAACAAAATAAAATAAAACAATGTATAATCTCTGCTCCATGGAAATAATTCTATAGTGCATTTTTTTTGACTTTGGTGATGATTATATGGTCGACATCTTCAAAATAAAAGTTCAACGTCTGGGAAATATTGTCCATTAACTATGACTGTTTCTGGGCAGGAAGCATCATCGAGTCCTCCCCTCGTCCTGCCAGAGTCTTGCGTGTTGCGCTGCGGCATATACTAGATACTGTGGAGCAGGTCTCTGTAGGATGTGGCGCACCAGTCTCTGGTTTCCCGTTGCTTTGCAAGCGTCATCACTTTCATTTTTCTCAGCACACATTTGCAGGCATCAGCCTTAAGTTCCAGCTGTAGCACGACTCTTTATCCCTGCTCTCCTCCTCTCCTTCTGGGGTGTCCGCAACAGTGCATCCAGCTCATCTGACTGCATTTATTGATCGATTTACAGTCGGCTGCTCTTTAATCCAAACACCACACTTCTTTTTACGATGCTCACGAATGTATTTCTGTCATAGGTGATATCTGCCTCAGCAATAAAGCTAAAAAATAACAGATTAAAAGAGAAAAGTGGCAAAGTTTAAAGGCGCGACCAGCCGCTGCAACCATTTGCTATAGCAAATCCCGGTGAAATGTGGTCTAAATGTGAACATTTAATCAGGGTCTTCAAATAGTGGAAAAACTTTCACTTTTGAAGCTGTTCCGAACATCTTTTCACCCGTGACGATTGTCGTCTTTTAAAGGTCTTTTCACAGACAAATTCTCTTTGGGATTCACTGGCTACTCTGAGTTCCAGTTGTTAGTGCTTTAATTAAATTTTCCTTCTCTAACTTCGAGTAGTACGCTAAAGACATGACAGCCCGATGTGACTGTTAGCACTCTCTGTCAGGAAAGTGCTAACATGAGTTGTCAGCTTATCATAAGCTACAGAGAATTTCATCCTCAGCAAGAGGAAAGTCTCAAATATAGCAAAACTGTGGCAGTAACGTCAGAACTTACAAGACGTCTGAGTGTTTTCTCAAATGTTAACAGTGTGAAAATCTCAGCCTGACTCAAAAGTGTGGAGTTTAATTGGGTTCAAGCTCTTTAAATGATGCAGCGGTTTGATCTTGGCATACTGTAGTTTCCATATTCTTGACTACTGTAAGAGAGTGCTGTCTCCTTAGTAGCATATGTCACATTATTTGTCTAAATGACTTCTAAACAACAAAAACAAAGTATTGAGTGAAGTTAAGGGCAAAAGCTGCTCTGTACTAGACTAAAGCTATCTTCATGACTGATGTGTATGATATGAATTTTCACTTGGTAACGCCAGCAGGTAAAAATGATGATTTAATTAACCAGAACCATTAGAATGACTATAATAATAACTCAGTCTCTAATTCCTCATAACATGGCAGTTAGAGTTCAATCGATAGAGCCAATACAATCAGTCACTCATTACATCTCCGCTCAGCTTCTTTGAACCCTGCTTCATTTTTCAAGCCTCCGCGCTGCTTCTGTCTGTCTGTGATAGAAATTCAGAGCGAGTTTGGCTTTCAGCTTCAAGGAGCAGACAGAGTTTGTTGACATGTCTCGTTCTGGTTTAAATCAGGACACCCCTCACTCCCTTTTTCTCTTGACACGATCCTCAGCGTGCGTCCCAGAATCCACGAGTTTTCTTGTTGCTGAATCATCCACAATAACGGCAAGGTCTCCAGGAATAACGTTCCCTTTAATCTTGTTCCACATACTTTACTTTTTCATGATGAACTTACTGTCTCCTCCGCGAGAGATCTGCCAAATAGCGAGCCTGACTCCTTCTTCTCCTCCTGGTGTGCGTGTCCTCGTGTTTGAGGAGGCCAGAAAGCGTGAAGCAGCCTTCAGCTTTAACAGATTATTCAGTGTCGGAGACTCAAAGCTGTTCATGTCATTTGTTACTGTTGTGATTGAACCCACATTCGTTTTTGCTCCTGCTTTACATAAAGCTTTTTTGTCATTCAGACCTTTTGTGAAGTTGGGTCCAAACCAACAGGGATAGTTTGGATTATTAGAGGCGGGACTGTATGAGGTACTTATTAAGAGTCAGTGAATTTGCTACAGTAGATGCCAGGTGACACGCCCATCAAAAAGCCCATCTAAAAAAAATACTTATCAGTCTAAGTGTACACTATAATTAGATTATTTTTACCGCTTTAACTTGCCATCAGACAGGATTTTCCAAAGGGAAACTGCCATTAAAGAGGCCAAATATCGACCTTTCTCTCGCTCAACTAGACTCCTTTTGCAAAAACAGTCATTTTACCTCGCAGAACACAGGAGTTGCTGGTCTACCACTGCGTCAATCTGTTAGTTTATTTTTGTTATTGTGAGACCGTGTTGAATCTGAGCTAACCTCTTAAAACACAGAAGTCACGCAATAACACAAACACACTAACAGATGAAGGGAGTGTTGGAGCTGTTCTGCAAGGTAAAATTACTGATTTTGGTTGGTTTGGAGTGAGGGTAATTTGGCTTGTATAACAGCAGTATCCCATCGGAAAGGGCCATTTGATGGCAAATTAACGCAGTGAAAATGTTCTAAAAATAGTGTTCACCTAAACCAATAGATTTTTTGTCAGGTCGGCCTTTTTTAGGTGGCTAAAGTACGTTTTGCTGCTGATTCTGTCCACAACAGTACATTACTTGGCTTCCTTCATGTCACTCCTCTCTGCTTCTCCGCACTGGGGGTGCACCAACCGCCATCTACTGCAGGTAATACAAAGACTATCACTAAGTACCTCATTACAGCGGCATCGCAAATCATCCGAACTCTCTCTTTAACGTCAATCTAGAGATCTCTGTCTTGATCCTGTGTATGGATTTTACAGCTTAGCTTTCACTTCAAAGTAAGTACATCATCTTTTCAATCTCCAGCTGATGTTAATGCTTCATTTAATCTCATTATTTGTTAATAGTAAAATGTGTCATTTTATATTTACAATCAAATTAAAATATGCACAGTCTAATTGCTTGGAGAAGTTTAAAGCTTTGTTTCCTTTACTTCCAACAGAGCTTGCTACTTGTAATAAGGCTGCACTAATATGTATTTATATTAACAATGGAATAAATTACTTTGTAATTTGAAAAAGGTCACTCATAGTTAGAAATGCACAGAGGATTATAAGTCACTCTCAGCAGCTCATTTCCAGCAGCAGCCAGCAGCTTCCTATCGCAAAAAAAAGCCCTTTAAAAAACCCAAGTGTACACTACTTATCCCAGCACCAAAAGGTTGACAGGCAAAGTTAGCAACTAGCTGGTGAACATAGTGCAACATTTAGAAACTCAACAGAAAGATAAGACAGGCAGTGGATATTGGACTTAGACTATCATTCAAAAGTTTGGACTCAACTTTTATATTAATGTTTTCGCCTCAATAATGGCGATTTAACACAGATAAAAACTAGGGTTGCACTGATCAAGCAGGCACCAGAAACAGGCGGTTTTCAGCATCAGATATCTGATTCTGTATGCATGTGCCGCACAGTAGCTCACAGTAAATTCACAGCCAACAGCTCTGGTTACAGCCACACATACACACATGCTAGCATGTTGTCTGTGTTAAGAAGGGCCTCCAAGTACAGGATAAAGAGAAGAGAGACAGATTTACAAGGAGACGGAGCAGCTGAGCAGCTGATGTTGTTGCCAAACAACAGTAACAAGGCTAACATTAACTAGCAGCAGACTATTGTTCACAGACCCACAAATAAAATATCACCTCCTGTTCTGTCTGACGAGTAGACAACCCCTGTTGTTATTCTGCTTTTGTTTTTGTTTTTTTTCTTTCTCTCTGCAAAGCATCACTACAGTTTCACTACATGTTTCACCATGTCATCCTCTGGTTTGTTTACATCTGCTTTCCCACGAGGCCATGTGAAATCACGTTCCCCATGAAATCACACAAATAGTGCTCCCTCTGTTAAATGTAAAAGTCAGTGTTTTATCAGGAACATACATTTTAATTTTCCATTTTCCAAAGAAAAATATTTGAGCATTCTGTTGATTATAGTTACAAGAAACAAAATTGGAATCAGCAGGTTCAGACCTTTGCCAGGAAAGTTGCAACCAGTGTATCTCTGATTAAAAACAATCAGACGCCAAAAGTATTATTTCAATTTGAAATTGTTTTTTTTGTACGTGACCTGAGGTCGTTATTGAACAGCGGTGGGGTCTAAATATATAGCTTTCTTTTCTGTGGGCTCTCTGCAGTCTACTCAGCAGTTAGATAAAATAGGTTTAACTGTGATTTATCAGTTCATAATGTGTTCAGTTGATATTCTTTGATACAGCTCTATTCTGCAGTGTTAACCCCAGACTTATCTCCTATTTCGGTTTTAAAGTTTTAAGAATAGCTCTACTCAAGCAACACACCTGTTAATTCCAGCTGGTCACAGACAGTATTGTGCACTTGACACTGAAACGGGAACCTGTTCCTATTTAAATCTCCTCAGATTTTGACTCTATTCTCCTTTAACAATGACTGCTGATCTCTTATATTGTTACTGAACTGTTGCTTTGAGATATCCTTGTCTCTTTCTGACATTGCAGGTTTTTTTTGCATGCCCTTGCAAAACCTTCATAGAAAATAACATATATTTGAAAAGAGGACTTTTTTTTTACAAGCTAAATGCATAAAAGACTAATCAAAAAAATATAGAGTAGTCCTCTCAGCTATCTGATTGTACTGAATCAAGCTTGTGTGGATGGCAGTTCCAAACTTTTCAAGTGTAATGTGTATTTGTCAGGTAGCCAGAAACACAACTTCAAATAAATCTCAATTTTTCTTCTTGTCAGCTGCATGAGTAAAGAGGCAACTGTTTGTTAAGATGTCATATCAACCTTACAGGGTGATGATAAATCAGTGTTGTGTTTAGAGTTTGTTGAGCAGCCTGTAAGTGGCCAAAAAGGTTTTAAACTGAAAAAAAGGTCAGATCTCTGCCAGGCAAAATATGGTGAAGCACCTACTGCAATGTCACCACAACACAGCATTTTACATTTATTTGGAACATTACCAACAACCAAGCAGCTTTACAACAATATAATTAATAAAGAAATCTACATTTTTGGACAAACTCACACTTGATGATGGTCAGAAGCTGCATGTCCCAGTGGAATTTGTGTCTGTTCAGAAGGTTAATGTTTTGGCATACAGCTGGTTAGATCATCCCCAGTAACTGATTTCAGGTCCAACAAGTAACCAGCCTCATGTTCAGCTTCTCGGCTTTACAACAAACAAAATTTCATGAAAAACAGATCAGAAATAAGCAAATTGCAGTAGATTTTTTTGTTGTTGTTTTTTGATGAAGTTTGCTTCCTCAATTGTTTACAAGCGGCCCTTGAACGCTTCATTGCAGGGACCACACAGACACATAGCAGATAAACAGGGGTTTATTCAACTAATAGCTTACCTAACCTTATTGGAACATAACAGATTGAGAATTGAATTAATCTGCAGATGCTCCAGTTTATGATGAAACAGAACTTTTATATGGATGTCAGGTTTTTTTTTTTGCCAAAATGTGACCTGCAACAGACTATTTGGTAAGCCTTGTTTTTAGCCTAGCAGTTGCTGTATGAGTGAAGAGTCAGCGTCGGTCTAAAACAGAGCATTTTTTCAAAAATTGTGACTCACTGCCACCAAGAGAAGTCCTTGAGCACACATTCTTGAATTTGCACAAAAAATGTAGATCCAATAGTACAGTAGTCCAATAGTCAATAGTTAGCTAGTTAGCTAATTAGTCCAATAGTTAGCTCTAGCCCTGTTGGTCACACACACACACATGCACACTTAGAACCTATCGCATGATGAAATTACAGTAGCATTAAATAATCTCACCACTCAACATGCCTCTATAATGCACACAGGCATTTATGAGGTTGTCTGGCTAGTTCTGCAAACTCTCCAACATTTAAAATCCATTTATTATCATAATTATGTGCCTACAATTATAGGGAAGATTTGCAAAAGGCTTTTAAAATCAATAAAAGTCACACGTGCTGCAAAGCCGGATTCAACTTAATTGGGTGTGCTCTGCAAATGTATTCAGATATTATACACTCATAATGTAAGGTAGCGGGCGTAATATATAAATTAGCCCTAGGCATTTGCTGTTAATGGATGTGCAGGTCGGTGCAGTCTCACATACTGCAGCTTGTTAGAATTTTCCCAGAAACACAAATCTCCTGCAGCATATAAAGAGTGTTTGTATCTAAACATTTGTCCACATTGTGCCTTTTGTTTGCTGGTTTGTGCCTGTGTCTGTGAGGGTACGTGTGTGTGTGTCTGTGTCTGTGTCTCTGTGTATTGTCTGTGCATTTGAGTGTTTCTGTTTGTCATTCTCAGCATCCCCAGTCGGACAATTAGAAGGTGACAGTCCCATTAGAGCCGGCCCAGTAGTACAAAGGCTGAGTGCTGTTGTGAGTGACACAGAGCTCTGCCTCTCACTAAATAACTGTCAGTCTGCCCTCGTCCACTCTGACCCCTCTGGCTGCCTCCCTCTGAGCCACTCGAACTCCCCCTCTGGACTCTCATTGGCAGCCTTAGCAGCTCCCTGAGCCAAGCATGGCCCTCCTTTCAAGCCTGGCCTCTAACTGATTGGTTGGACCCCGCTAGCCTTAGGCATGCCAGAAGGGCTTTCAACTGGCCTCAGGGTGCTACTGATTGGCCAGGCTGTCAGGGCCGCACGTCCCCTACGGGAGCGTGTGGCAGCAGCTTGGGTTGAGGGATGCAATTTGACAATGGCGGCAAGGTGGAGAGGAAAAGTGCAAGAGCAGCAGAAAGCTCCTCACTGCCCCCTTCTCCTTCCATCTATAACTCTATCTATCCAGATCTATCTCTTCATGCCGCCGTCTTTCCCTTTAGTCAGCCTTCCAGCAGCCGGCCATGTCTTCACTGTAATTATCTTGTGGGACATTTCTCTCTGTGCATGAGAGAACCTGTAGTTCCACTGTAAAAATAAACTATTTGTTTTAACTTGAAAAAGTTTGTGTGTGGGCTGCCTTAGATAAGTTGAAGTAGTTATGTAATGATCCAAAACAAATAACCGTCTCTGGTCAAATGAAGCTGATATTAATTTAGCCGTAAACGAGTTCAGTAAGATTAAGACGTTAAGTTGAACCAACAGCCCTTCATCCGCTGAACAAACAAACAATTTGATTTCCTTTTACATTTTTACTGGGTTTTAAAAGTCAGGTCTTCATAAAGAACTCACACCTGTTTAAGCTTCTTTGTTCCAGCGTTGGCACAAAGACAATATGTGAAACTGCTCCCAGTGAATTTATTACATTTATGCGTATAAGGGAGAGGGGACTGAAATCAATACTGACCTCCTTCATACTGAAAAAAAAGAGAATTGTTGGACAAATTAGAAAAAGAAATTTTTTCATTTTAAGCTTAAATAAGCAGCTAGCCAGTTTTGCTGTTTATCACATGGCGCAACTACTGTGGAGCAATGACTTTAGCAACCCCGTCAGCAGCACCATCAGCTGTGAAATGCGAGATGCCGGTGCTTCAAACAGAGCCCCAAGCTTCAGAAATATCACCCTGACTTTCTGCAATATGGATCACAAACATCAACCCGATTATCCTGGGGGGGCCACGACACGAGAATGTTGAGAACCACTGTCTTAAAGTGTATCAGCATCACATACATCTTCAAACTATAAAAACAAGAGTCTCAGGAGAAGTCTGGGAAGTCTGCTGTGGTGATCATGTTCCTATAGAAACTAAATTTAATGAATTGATTGAACTCTGTGCAGTAAATTCATTCAACTCATCAAAAGACTTCAAGTTAGAAGAACTCGTGCTCATTTTAAGTTTAATGAACCTGAATAAATCACACATGCATATTTATTTGAAGTTAATGAGAAATGATTAGTTGATTCCAATAATTTCTCATGTATAGTTTTTTTTACAGTGTTGGTTTACCTGTCATCCTTGTGTTGGGAACCCTCAAGTAGAGCAGAAGAACTGTGCGATTTTTAACGAGTTGAGACTCTCCAGGGGTCCGCGGTCTGTTTGGGGTGGGTAAGACAAGATCGTCAGCCCTCTGCCTCCTCCTTACCCATTGCAGAATTAGAGAATGTGGCTCTCTTTATAGAGGAGACAGAATGGCTGCATTTGCTCTATTCTTCTCCCCTTGCTGTGAATCAGGGGAATTAATGCCATTGTTAATGCAGGGAGACCGCTGGTACATTTCAACAGGATTCTTGCGTCTCGCAGAGCTCATCTAAATTGCCTGGCTAATGCTGTAATTGGGTTTGTGAGTCACTTCTTAACTTCCATTAATATTTGTTCTCTCTCTAATTGCCCCTTTTTCCAGTCCTACATTTCATTCCTCTGTCTGGTTAATGGTCTGAGGTGCAGGCAGTGACGTGCGTGTGCTCGTGTGTACGCCTGAGAAAGCATCTAATCTATTTTTGGGCAGATACAAAATGTTAAGGCACCGAGACTTCTTTCTCTTTTCCGGGTTATAATGAATGACATATACTGTAAAAAAAAAAAATCGTACAGGAGTTCAGTGGAATCGACTGATATTTTCTCATTAATTTAACAGAAATGTACGTGTTTTCATACAGGTTAATTTAACTTAAAATTTCTAGTATTTATTTTTCACAAGAACTTATCAACACGAGTTCCTCTATTGAATGAATGTACCGTTCAGAGTTCAGTCAACTCATTAAATTCAGAAACGTGATCAGCATATTAGTGGCCCTTCTCCATACACAGAGCTGGCCTGGCTCGATTCGGTTTGACTTGGCACGTCAGCCCGGAGCGGCAGGGGTTTTCATTTCCATTACAACGGGGCTTCCCACTTGAAGGTGCGTCTTTTCACCAAAGACGAGCTCAAGGAGGCTCGACTCGAGCGTCTGTAAAGCGCTGGATAGACCGTTCATCAGCAATAACTTAACACAAGTCCGACACAGTTGAAAGTGAATATGAAACAGTAAAATAATGCAGATACCTGAAATTACAACCCGCGACAGAGCACAGTTTGTTTTTTTTTGACACATTTTCCCAATACAATACAATAAAACAAGACACCAACAGTAATAATAAAACAGACAACATGGTAGGACAGATATATCAAAAGAGACCTCCAAGAAACAGAGACACAGAATATAAGTGCGGGCATAAAGTCCACTTGAGTTTTCCCAGAACAGATCAAGCCAGTCGTATAGCTATGAATTGTCTCTGTCACAGATAGGCAGGCACAAGAATACATTGGGGGGGGAGGAAAAAGAAAAAGAAGATGAAGAACAAACAGCAAACAGACAACAACAGCTGTACAGTACAGTGAATGCAGCATACAAGTTATTTGCACTCAGAAAAGAAATTAAATAGACAAAATCTGAATCGGGTCAGTTTATTTGCTCATGAGGCATTAGACTGCTGGGAAGGAGAAGTTCTCAACATGTTCAATAAAGGGAAACCAAGCTCTCTTATATTTTTTAAGCGATCCTTTCAAAGCGTCTCCATTTTAAGACACATCATGACTTCTTTAATCCACTGTATAAAAGAAGGACGGCAGCTTTCCACCTTGTTAAAATGAATCGTCGTGCTAAAAGTGAAGTAAATGCTATAACATTTGACTGACATAAAGTGATGTTATGAGTTGTAGAGGGTACACTAAATACTGCCATACCTGTATGTTTTATTGCAGATGTATGAATACACTTCAGATGTTGGGGTCAAGAAACCGTATAGTAACTTACATCACCAAAACACGTGGGCCATTGTCGCTGGTGAATAATGGCATCTAGCACAATCGTCATCGGAAAATGAAAACGTTTTTGACAATTTAGCCTTGCTAAAGTAGAGACAGGGTATTTGAGTTTAAGAGAGAAAGAGACATCAGAAAGGTTCACGGTCAAAATTTGAGGAACATCCATATGAGCTTAGAATAATAAAAAAAACAAAACATTTCTTCTCCAAAGACTTCATATCAGTTTTTAAAAGAGAGCCAAACTCTTTCATTTGAAGGTTATTTATTGGATGTGCTGCCGGCGTTCAGAAGGCTTTCTGCTGTTCATTAAAAAACATATTACTCGACGATGCCGCCGCTTTCTCAGATGTTTTCTTCTAAGCTTCCTCCGTCTTTTCACACTCACCTATAACTGGATTGTCTTTCCCTCTTATACATCACATTAAAACAGCTCCTCTGGAGGAAGAAAAACATGGCCCCTTAAAGGTTTCTGCTTTGTTTCCTTAAATTGTCAAGGAAAGGGAAAAAAAAGAGTTTCACTCTATTATCTTTAAATCCAAATCCACTTCACAGAAACATTACCTCAGGAAACCTCAGCAACTCAAAGGATTCAATTCAATTGACCGTGTTGGAAAGTGGAGAAGAATGGCTGAATAACAGTGTCGGCACCAGAGCAGACAAACCTTCCTCAGGTGGTGACTCCTGCTCGTTTGTATTGATGGGACTCTCGCTGCTTCCTTCCCACTGGGAGAAACGGGAGGAGGGTGAGAGACAGAAAGAAATAGAGATAGACAAACCGATATGGCAGCACAAATACAGACAGAATGGGAGAGCACACCAAATGAAAAGGCAAAAAAAGAAAAAAACATATTTCAGAGCTGCATGGAGCTCGGTTCATTTCCCATTCAGCTTCCGATCCATAATGGACTAGCATGCCTGTGCGCCAAGGCCCAGACGCGACTGTTCTTTATGAGTATCAGGGATAACTGTGTGCGACGCTGGCTGTCAGTGGCTCTCGCTTGAGAGATATTAAACCTGAGCTCTCTGCAGCTTCTCCTTCTCTTCCTCACAGACCTCCTATGTGCCTATTTTTAAAATCATCCGCACCATTCCCTTCTCATGATGCCGCCAAATTGACAGGTTTTACCCCTCTTTATGCCGCACTCTCGCATGTGAGACTGTTATTGTAATTTTTTTTTTTTTTTAAGGAAGGAAAGTTTGAAGGCTGGCAAAAAACTTGAGGTCCCACATTTCCCATAATTGGAAATTTTGTTTCCATTTTGTCAGCCCCATCTCTCTCTTTCTTTCATCCTCTGCTTCCCTATTTCCTCCTCTGTCATTTCGCTGGATGTTTGTGTGGATGGCCTATCAGACTATTTGAATTCCTCTTCCCCCATCAAAAGCAGGGCACATCAGCTTTGAAGAGTGACAAGCACACAGCAGGAGGGATCAAAGCGATGCAAAACTGGAATTTAAGAGGAAGTTAAAAAGCATGTAGTTTTGCCATTTCCCTCATGTTCAACAAAGAGAAAGCAGATACAGTATAACAGCAGGGAAAGATGAGACATTATCAAACAGTGATTTTCAAGGATGCCTGTGTAGTTGATGCACCGATGCTTTTGATAATGCTATTTAACATAGAAATTCACCCATTTGCGGCGACTCGTGTTAGCAGCCATCCCGGCACCCCCGCAAGTGCAGAGGTTTATTGTCAGATCTGAATATTTTAACCCCAGTGGTGACACTGAAGTCAGACTGCTCAAGATAGGAAAATCAATAGTCTACTCCAGCATGACAGTGTCATTTTCTTTCTTTAAAACCGCTCACTAAGGTGCCAGACCTGCTATGAATCTGCTATTGAAACATGCAAAAAAACCGAAAGCATATTTTAAAACCATTAAATAGCTTGCCAGCAATTCCCCAAGTGACAGGCAGCGGCGTAAAAAGGAGCAGTAAAGCACATAGAAATTAGACATATGAGCTTGCAGCTGAAATTACTGGAAATTCATACTACTTGAGGGAAATTTGAGTCATTTCAAGAGGGAAGAGTAAAAGCATCAGTGAGCAAATTACATCTAGTTATCTCTAAAACCCTTTTAAAAAGGTCAAAAATCATCCGCTGATTGTTTTCTTTTTACTCTGAATCCACATGATGAATCGACCATCAGGTGCTTAAGCAGAATATCTCAAACTACGGCTAGGAGACACGGCTCATAATATGTCCGTTCTTTAGGCTTTTTCACGATCTAAAAGAATACAAAAGAACGGTCAAATGACCGGCAACAATGGCTGCCAAACAAAAAACCCCGTAAAATTAATAAGTAAAATGTGTAAATGCAAAAACAACAAATTTACAGAAATTAGCATATAGCATTAGAACTAATAGTTTTACAGAGAAAACAGTTATCTTACAGATTTTTCCTAAATTTTCACAATCAAACACCTACAATAAAGTGATAACACTAAAAGTTCTGTAAAAATATAAAGATATCCTCAACTAAAATATATCTCAATTTACATATTTTCTCTAAAATACCGTTACAGCTGGGTGAGTCAAAAATATTTTAAAAAGCAAATACTATATCAATATTTATCAATATTGCAACAATATTCTACGGGCGACTATTGGTGTTTTTACAAAATATGAACACAATGAGATTTTTGATAAATAAATATCAGTAATCTCGATATAATGACAAAGTGGGCAAAGGCAAGTAAGAGAACAGTCTCGTGAGTTCAGAAAGTAACATCACTTTACTGTAATGCAGCCTTTAAAACCAGGAAAAGACAACATTTACGCCATATCACAATACAACAATATACAAAATCTAAGATGACATCTAGTCTTATATCAAGATATCGATAAAATATCAATATATTGTCCAGCCCTACCTCCAACTAATCCTCACTCTGTGCACTTTGCCTCATTATTTAAATTAAATGAAACAATAAAAATTCAGAATCATGCTCTCTTCCCAACTTAACCATATAGTCACGTCGTATGCGCTTCTGTGCCTAAACAGGCGTTCAGACTGGCAGATGGAGTCTAAAAGCAGAGCAGGCTTGTGGGTCTATGAGACATCCAGTCAGCAAGTAGTGTCTATTAAAGGCATCCAGATATTTGGCAGTCGCTGTCTTAATTATGGTTGACAGCTATGACAGCTAAAGCGTGACTGAGAGGGCGCCAGAAGGGCTCTGTGATAGCCTGTCTGTGCCCTGAGTGTTTGGCATCACTTCCTCCCACAATGCACCTCGGCACTGAAATGGCATTAATTTGGATTTACTGCCTTTATCTTCTGCATATTAACCATCCTTCGAACTCACGTTTACATCCCTCATACCAACCTGTTATAACTGCTGTGTTTTTCAAACTTGGCAAGTGGCGCCATCAGTGACATTTGCTGTCTTAACCAGTAATATACATAGCTGACTTTATACCACATGTCTCACTGTATTTAACCCTATTGTACACAAGACATAATTATATATTATATATATACTGTGCATGTAGCATATAAAGGTCAACTTTATTTTTACTTACACAATTACACAGAGTGTCACGTACAGTGAGATGTAGTCTCTGCATTTAACCCGTTCTTGTATAGGAGCTACTTTGTGGCACCTGGGGACCAACTCCAGTTCTAAACCAGAGCCTTGGTCAGGGGTCATTGATTCTTGACAGTTAGGACAAAGCTGTATTTTTTTTGGGGGGGGGCATTTTTTATGTTGGGCAGATATATTGTAAAAGGTCAAACTCTTAAACCTATTAAACCTTGTAATTGGCCAACCTTCTAATCATTACTTTTTAAATTAAATGTCTTTTTCTTTTTTTTTTTCATTTCATAGCACAGTTGTAGTGGGAGGCCAATAGTTCTATTAATGCTAATCAAAACATATGATTCTTCTTCATAATTCTAATTTAGGGCCACAGAGTTGACTTGTTAAGGTTCAGACACATAGCAATATTATTTAATAAACTTGTCAAAAAATAGAAAGTTAACCGATGCTTAAGCAGTATTCACCTTTTTAAACCAGGTGAGACAGGGGTATAGCTAACCCTTTTTATGCCCGATTACATCATGTCTTTGTAAAAAATCTGACTGAGCCGATGGAAATCTGGGACACAATTTAAAGGGCCAACATTTTTAGATCTAGTTTAACAGTAGGTATTGTTAGTTTTAGTTGTGAATTCTTGCCTAGTACAAGGGACTTTTCTGGTACAGAGCAAGTTTAGAAACTAGATAAAACATAAAGCAGACCAAAATATTTCATAAATTACATATATTCCACATATATATAAATACTTAAAGAATAAATTTTCACCAAAAAATAGGAATTAGACTGTTGGTGTTACTAGAGATTTGGGAAGGCTGACACAGAAACTGTCAAACAAATTCAAGGGGCAACAAGATTCTCTTACAGACCGGCTATGTGACTACGGTGTTATTTAAAGGAGAAATATCTAAGACTAGTGTTCAAAAATAAGTACTGCAGCCCAGCTGAGGAGTTGGAGCCATATGTGGTATATTCAACAGACTGAATCCCTGTTAAATATACAGTCTTGTGTTTGGAACTGGTTGTTTCCCCCTGCTGCTGCCTCCTCAGACACGAAGCTTGTACTGACACAACCTACACGAGCGCTGACGCCCTTTTTGAACATTATATTCTCTGAACAATCTACAGCCAGAATTCATGGGGCTACTGAAAGGACCCTCCAGGCATGGACCTCTGCAGCAGCAGATGTTAAACAGCTGCTGACTTTAACATGTTACGTGTAAGCTGTTATGATGTATGAAAGTGCATTTTGCCAGAAGACTGTCAATTTATGAATTTATGCATCATTAAATGTAAAACTATGGTGAGAGGGGAGGGGAGGACGCTGGTCACCAGAGGGGTGGGGGTGAGGTTGTTGACCTTTCATGGTCACAGTGGGATAGATACACATTAATATTATCTCTACTGTTGCAATATTGTTTGTCCGACCTCTACTGAGATAAGAAATAATTGATTAAAAAACCATCTGCTCCTTCTTAAAGCTTATTAATGATTTTGTATGACTCACTAACAGACACTAACTCGCTCGGCAAACATTCAGCCTTAATTTTAACTCCACTACTTTACACAACTTCAGTGGCAGCAACATGCAGCACCGTCCTCTTGATGATAAAGTAGGTGAGTGTTTGTACATTCATAGCGTGCTCTTATTTTGTTGGATAGATCTGTAGGATTGAATGATCCCCTGGTTTCCTGGTTTGGCTCTTGAGCCTGTGTAACCTGTGGGGGGTGTTTGATGCGCCCGAAAGGCAAAGTGAGGTGACTAAGCCCATAAAGAGCTATAAAATAAAGAGAGAGATATGTGTGTATGTGTGTGTGTGTGTGTGTGTGTGTGTGTGTGTGTGAAGCCAAAGGACTATAGCACAGGCCTGAACCATTAAGCGTGGACGAGACATAAAAGAGGCTATCAAAGAGTGTAAACCACAGATTCCCATTATTGTGTGACATTAGCCCATAGCACACAGTAACCCTTCATGATCCCATGGGTGCCTGCAGCACACTGTCCTCTAATGACTTCCTGCTTGAATGATTGTTGTTTCCTGGAAGCAAAACACTGCCGGGGAGAGAGCTACAGCTGCACACGAGCTTGTCCTTTGCATAGCCGAGCGCCGCTTTGTTCATTTTTGCAGCGTTGCTCGAAATAAGCCGGAGTGAATGGATGAATCGCGGAGTACCATCAAATAAACACCAAATTAGTCACTGTTTATGTAGGCATCAAACTATTTATGCTGATAGGGTGATCATACAGGGTTGGATCAATTAAAAGAGATTTGGACAGACTGAAACTTCACAGTGCGCTAATTAGGCAGCCAGCCGCTACGCTCAATAAATGGAAATGTATTCCTTTCCATTCCGTTCCTTCTATCTGTTTGTGTGCCTCGCGTCAACCCGAGGAGTTTAACAGAACACTAATTCGTCATCTAATTCTCCCCAGCTCCCCATTGCTTTCGCTCCCTGCCTCCATCCCTCTCCATCTTTCTTCTCACGCTGATAGCTTGTCCCACAGGATCCCGGCAGTTGTCAGTAATCAAGGAAATCACTCTCAAAGAGCTACAAATAGGTCACTTATCTGATGTCTGGTCTGATCTGACGGAGACAGACAGCCAGTTAAGTCCCTTGCATCTGCCTCCCTCTGCTATTTCTAGTGTGATTAGTAGCCATTCTATCTGCCAGGAGGTACTGAAGTAAGGGAGACAATGAAAGATGGCGATAGATGGAGAGGAGGAGGAAGAGGGAGAGGAGGATAGAAATCCCAGCTTTCATCATTAGCATTCCATTCAAATGGCTCAATTGAGCAGTTGTCACTCATGGGATTCCCAGGACTCCGTGAAGCCATGCTTCTTCATTTATTCAATTTATTGATATAAAGACTCTTCATTAAGAGACACCGGCGAATGTGACACGTGGTCTCAGGTGGCCTTGATGTGGAATTTCAAGCAGGCGTGGAAGCAGAGGCCGCGTGACATGTAAGAGCTCTTTTGTCTCCTCTTGGGGCTATTACACAAATGTGCCAACTGCGAGCCGTCCGCTTTGAAGTTCCGGCAAAAGAAGAAGAGAGACGCACACACGCTCAGACACGCAACGGCGCGCACGTTCGGATGAAGAAGCACAGAGCCGTGGCAGGTGAAAATTTCATATGTGCGTTTCCCACACGACGGCCCCGTGAATTATTGAACTGAGCTGCTCCTCTTGATCCACGCTTTGGTGTGCACACAGAGTATCTCTTACCTGTCAAACACTCCGCTACACACACACATACATGGATACAAGCTTTTTTCTGTTCGCACTCGATTTTACAGTACAGTAATAAGACGTAACAAGCTGTACTTTGTATTAAATTAGACAAAAAAATAGAAGTAATATGTTCTTTCTTAGACAGTATGAGACCATAATTAGACTTTTATTAGAGGGCAATTAGGGACACATCACAACAGACTGTACTGTAAACTAAAGTCTACCCTTATAACACTGTGTTAGAGTAGAGTGTTGTCACAAGAAAGAGGAAGTGCAGCTGGAGTATTGAGACTAAGAAAAATTAGTATTGTGCAATATATCGATATTTTTGCTAACACTATTTGAGGGTAAATTGGGACACATTTACATCAGAACTTTACAGTAAATTAAAGTGTATGATTGTGAGACCCTTATTAGGCTTTATTAGAGGGTAGTCAAGCCAAATTTTATTTGTATAGCCCAAAATCACAGATCGCACGTTGCATCAGGGGGCATTACAATCTGTACAGTGTGTGACAGCCCCTGTCCTGTAGACCCTCAAAAGAATAAGGAAGAACTCCCCAAAGAAAACCCTTTTAACAGGGGAAAAAGGGTTTTTAGGAGGGGCAACTAATGATTATTTTCATCATCGATGACTCTTTTCATTTTCTCAATTAATCTATCGGTTGTTTTGGTCTGTAAAATCTCAGAAGATGGTGAAAAATGTCAATCCATATTTCTCAAAACCCAAGGTGACATCCTCAAATGTCAATTGTTTTGCCCACAATCCAAAGATATTCAGTTCACGGTCACAGAGGAGTAAAGAAACCTGAAAACATTCACATTTAAGAAACCAGAGAAACCAAGAAACTACAGAACTGTACTGTAGACCAAAGTGTATCATTTCCCACTGTTTGACCCTTATTAGACTTCCGAGGGTAATTAGGAACACATTACAACAGATATGTACTGTAAATTTAGTGTAAGTTTACAAGATATAAAGATAAAAATGAAAACAATGCACTCTAGTTTACAATACAGTTCTGTTGTGATGTGTTTGTAATTACCCTCTAAGAAAGTCTAATAAAGGTCTAATAAAAAAAAAGTTGATACTGTCTAATAAAGAACATATTATTTCTAGTTTTGGTCTCATTTGATACTTATTGTCTTATTAGTGTGCTGTAAAATCAAGTACAACTGTTATTTTTTGGCAGGTTTTTTTTTTTTTTTTCTTTTTTCTG
>JAJHUR010123435.1:0-10039 GCA_027495735.1 Lutjanus campechanus | reverse complement strand
CCCTCAAATTATATCCCCCCTCCCTTTGAAAAAACAGTTTTTGAATATTTCCTGGGAGTCGGTTGTTTATTGCTCTGTACATGATTTGTGCTGTTTGAAAATTAACCAGATCTGTGAGTTTCAGTGTTTTTGATTTTAAGAATAAAGGATTTGTATGTTCCCTGTAACCAGTGTTATGAATTATTCTTATGGCTCTTTTTTCCAGTATAAACAGTGGTTGTAATGTACATTTATAAGTATTGCCCCAAATTTCTGCACAGTAATTTAAATATGGTCGTATCATGGAACTGTAGAGAATGTGGAGTGATTTGTGGTCCAGAAAGTATTCATATCATTTACTTCAGTAAAAACACTAAAACCACTACAAGTAAAAGTCCTGCATTTAAAACTTTACTTGAGTAAAAGTATGTAAACATTATCATCTGTTATCAATATGAAAAGTAAAAGTAACCACTGTGCAGTAAAATGTTTCAGTAACTAGTAACTGTACCTGTCAGGTAAATGTAGTGGAGTAGAAAAGTAAAGTAGAACTATAAAATAATATAATGTGGATGTAATTTGAAATTGGACTTTGGTAAAGTACTTGAGTAAATGTACTTAGTTACATTTCCCCACTGGAGATGACAGAAGCTGAATGTGTGGTGTTGATACTGTACGATGTTTCGATTTTTGCTATAGCGCCCCCTGGAGAAAAAATCCCCAGGCGCCACTGTTTCTGACTGATGCTGTTGTCATTTTCTCTCCCAGCTCCCACATTGTGGGAAACACAAACACGGCTCCACCAGAATGAGAAGAATTCACTTTTCTTATTCTTAAGGAAAAAGTTTTAAAGGAAAAGTTCAAGCATTTTGTTAAATCTGCTGCATCAATTTCCTTCTAGGGCAGAACAAAAAATAAACGAATGAAAGAAAAATGATCAGTATTAGTTTATACCAGAGGGACTCATTCTGTATTCTGTCCTGAGAATTAGAAGTAAAATTATAAGTTACAGCGTCATTATTATTTTATGTTCATTCTTTAAAAGTCGCCAAAATGCAGGAAACAAAGTCTCTAAGTCTTCAGTCAAGTCTTCTATCAGAGGGGTGTGAAAGGACTTCCTGTTTCCTCTGAGTTTCCTGTTCTGTTTGTAGTCTTATTGTTTAAATATTAATGATATTTGGAGCGGTGTCATCACTGCACGTATGGAAACGTTTAATGCCTCTTTGATGGAAATCTGACCACTCTGATATTTCCTGCTCTGAGGTCAGTATTTACAACATGAGATCATTTCCTGCTTCAGTTCTCAGATCCAAACAGAGTCCCTGCAGGAGGACGTGAGAGATGTGAAGCAGTCAAACATTCACCAGAAATGTACAAACAACATGCTTTTGTGAAACATGATGCTGCCGCCATGTTGTTTTTCTCTTCTCTGAATTCAGGGGATTAGTGAACCTGTACACGGTGCTGAAGTGGTGTTCGTTAATCGTAGTGAACAAGACAAGAACAATAAGGGTGGAAATAAAGATAATTAACAGCTTTAGTTTCAGACCGTTTTACTTAAAGTCCTCCAGTGGACAAAATGTTTTTAACCTTGTCAACATGTCCATGTGGTGTTTTTCATGTAATACGAGACATATCAGGAGCCAAATAAGGAGTAAAATGGCAGGGCAGGCAGGGAATGTTACATAATGAACCAATCCCGTTAATCAAGGAGGTGGTGCTATAGTGGTGATGCTCAGCCTGAGGACTGGGACAGGGCTGAGACACACAGCCAACAGGAAGCTGCTGAGAGCTGGGGACATTCATGGAGAGAATGGGGGGCCATTCAGGGAGAGTGCTGGGGACATTCAGGGAGAGAGCTGGGGCCATTCAGAGAGAGAGCTGGGGACATTCATGGAGAGAGCTGGGGACATTCATGGAGAGAGTGGGGGGCCATTCAGGGAGAGTGCTGGGGACATTCATGGAGAGAGCTGGGGGCCATTCAGGGAGAGTGCTGGGGACATTCAGGGAGAGAGCTGGGGACATTCATGGAGAGAGCTGGGGACATTCATGGAGAGAGCTGGGGACATTCATGGAGAGAGCTGGGGACATTCAGAGAGAGGGAGCTGGGGACATTCAGAGAGAGAGAGCTGGGGACATTCAGGGAGAGAGCTGGGGACATTCAGAGAGAGAGAGCTGGGGACATTCAGAGAGAGAGCTGGGGACATTCAGAGAGAGGGAGCTGGGGACATTCAGAGAGAGGGAGCTGGGGACATTCAGAGAGAGGAGCTGGGGACATTCAGAGAGAGGGAGCTGGGGACATTCAGAGAGAGAGCTGGGGACATTCAGAGAGAGGGAGCTGGGGACATTCAGAGAGAGAGCTGGGGACATTCAGAGAGACAGAGGTGTTTGAGGTCAATGTTTAAAACTCGACTGCAGGTCGAACAGAAGAAAAACCTCTAAAAATAGCATCTTTGTGTTGTTTTATCTGTGAATTAGATCGGTGTGTGTGTGTGTGTGTGTGTGTGTGTGTGTGTGTGTGTTGTGTAACCGGCTGCTGCTGATTGATGTGCAGGTTCTGTTTGAACCAACATGAACTGAAGAAACATGAAGCTGCCTGCAGGACGACAGAGAGCAAGAAGTGAAGTGAAGCCTGTGAGAAGATAACACCAGTTCAGACAGGCTCAGCTCACACTGACTGTGTGTGTGTGTGTGTGTGTGTGTGTGTGTGTGTGTGTGTGTGGTGTATGTTTCCGGTGAAGGAGGTGAAATCTCATCCAGAGGTTCAGTTTAGGTAACACATCCAGAGTTTGAGTTTTATAAAAACCACCATCAGCAGGTCATCGGCAGTCTGTCCCGAAACGTCTTTGATTGGCCGATGCAATGTGATGTCAGATGTCTGATTGTGTTTTGACACAAAGTTTTTTGCAGATGATTCTGCATTTGTGTTTTTGCCAAAGTCTTCTGTTTTTGACCGTGTCAGTGGTAGAAAGGAACTGAGGTCATTTAAGCACACAGTAAAAATGAGAAAGTTGAGAAAACTCAACTATATTTTGTGTCTGTATCTGTAGAAATATGACATGGGCATGAAAAAATCCATTTAAAATGAAAACATCTCTGTAGACAGAAGCCCTTCATTTGTTAACAAGGCTTTCTTTGTAACGTCTTCATCAAAGTGAAACTAAATACAGAATATCAGAGCAACACTGACGCCACAAACACAGGAGAGATGTAACACAATAACATAACATGATGCAACAAAATGGAATGAAATTTAATGTAATGTAACAAAACATAATATAATGTGACATAATGTAACATAAAGAAATGTAATGTAACAGAACATAATGTGGGGCGGACATTTAGTTCAGTTGGTAGAGCGTCTGTCCCATGTATGGAGGCTGTTAGTCCTCTGCCGCTGGTTCGACTCCTGCCTCCGGCCCTTTACTGCGTGTCATCCCCTCTCTCTCTCTTCACCCCCTTTCCTGTCTATCTTCAGCTGTCCTATCAATAAAGGCACAAAAGCCCAAAAATATAACTTAAAAAACAAAAAACAGAGCGTAATGTAAGGTAGTTACCTGGTACGAGGCAGTTGCCTCTTTGTGTTGCAGGGTGGCACTGTTGCGCCACCTATTCTGCAGCAAATTTGGCCGTTCACACAATTTGTCCGTCCCAGGGCACCGTAGTTGGGAGGTTTTGCTCCGAGTAGGGCGCCATGTTTTTCAGAGTTTATGTCATTATAATGGCGTCCTGCATAATGTCTAAATATCAGCAGTAAAACCAGCCATCCTGTTCACCGGTTCATATATACTCTTTATTTACATGTTAGGTGAAATGCTGCAATGTGATTGGATGATAATTGACGGCGTTTTTAGCAGTTTGATGAGTTTTAGTGAGGTGTGGCTGTGAGCGGGCCTAGCATGCGGTATATGAGTAGACAGTTGACTATGTGCAGCCTGGAGAGGACAGAACATTTGTGTTTTTTGTTTACTTAGTACTTCAGTTGAGAATTTAATGTTATGTTGGTCGTTTATTGCTTTCATAATGCTGTATATAATTTAATTAGACATTAGTATTTATTTTCATGTGATATACATTTTTTGTTATTTATTTTTGTTTGATAAGAGATTTATTATTCTGTTGAGCAAAATATTTATTTCTAAAGAGTTTATTTTCACTTGCTCTGCAAGGTGATGAAGCCAGCAGCCACTGTGACAGCAGACAGCCCAGATGAAGAGTGTTACTGTGAAATAAAGTGCAGCCAAGGCCTTGAACCACAATCCTGAACCCTGTCTGGTGCCTCCTTCTCTCCGCACAACACTCCACCACCAACACAAACCAAACCACAACGCAGAGTCCAGAGGAGGTGTAGAGACACTGACCACGGGCATGCAGAGCAGGTTACATAAGAAAATGTGTTTTCAGCAGAAACAGGCTCAACATGAAGACATCATCATCTTCATCATCATCATCATCATCTTCATCATCTTTGACATGTTGAACATGTGATCAGTCACATCCAGCAGTCACATGTCACCATGATCACTGATGTGGAGTCGAGTTTGAGTGTCAGTCTAATATTCCCTCCGTTAGCTCAGGTTCTGCTCAGGTTCTGCTCTGGTTCTGCTCTGGTTCTGCTCTGGTTCTGCTCTGGTTCTGCTCTGGTTCTGCTCTGGTTCTGCTCTCTGTAGCTGCTGAATGCTGCACTTTGTTCACCAGCTCCTCTCTGACCGTCTCTTGTCTCTGACCGTGTCTCGTCTCTGAATGTGTCTCGTCTCTGAATGTGTCTCGTCTCTGACGTGTCTCGTCTCTGAATGTGTCTCGTCTCTGACCGTGTCTCGTCTCTGACAGTGTCTCGTCTCTGACCGTGTCTCGTCTCTGACCGTGTCTCGTCTCTGACCGTGTCTCGTCTCTGACCGTGTCTCGTCTCTGACCGTGTCTCGTCTCTGACCGTGTCTCGTCTCTGACCGTGTCTGTCTGCCGTCTGCTGCTCAGCAGGTCGTCCACACTGAGTTTTTTCTGCTTTTATTCTGAAAATCGTCCACACGATGAGAACGAACCGGAGCAGATCAACTCTGGGCTGAAAGCTGCAGATTCAGCTGAGTCCTCATCACTCTGCTGCCTGCAGGGACGAGGACAGCCTGGTTCTTCTGTGTTCTGTATACTGTCCTGCAGAGACACGGTCATAACGTGTCTGTTTTCTTTAACTCCACTTAATGTAAAGATTTGAGCGAATCAGAACAAAGAGAAGGACAGGAACAGACTGTGAACACTGGAGGTCAGTCGGTGTGGTGACCTCCTCGTGCTCACGGTCATGTGATGCTTTTGTTCTGAATGTTTCTATAATGTGCTTACACTGAGTGAGATGTGTGTTTGGACTGATTCCATCACTACACTCCTGCTCCCTCCTCCTCCTCTCAACTCAACATTTGGGAACAATTAGCACATTATGATCAGGATTACGCTCCATAAGAGTTCCATAATGCGGGTCCTCGTGCTAACTCCTGATCTGTCATATGCAGGTCAGAACGTTTAGTTCAGAGTTTAATGGTGTCGGGTCACTGACTCTGAACACAGTTACACTCGCAGGAGAACAGTTTGATACTGAGGAGGTTAAAAAAGACTTTCCTGCAGCATATTTCAGAGGGAAGTGCTGTTGAATAATGAAGTGTTCTGTAACTGTAACTAACCCCCCCTCACCCGACACCGAGCTCAGAAACAAGTTCACACGCACAGTGTGAGCTCTTTACAGCTTACATAGAATAAATCCAATAAAGACCAGAATTCTTGCAAAATGCAAAATGAAGTAACAGGATAACATGAACACAGGTCGCAGCTGCAGATTAAAGATCAAATTCTGATCAATCACGATGACGACGGCTCAGCAAATGGAAATCTTCACCTCAGGAAAATTCTGCATGCATTCAGAGTCACATTCAGAGCATCACGACATGAACTCACATCTCCACAAATCTCTGGCCGAACACACACTGATTTCCAACAGGAAGTTAAAATAATGATAGAAATAAAAATATTATATTAATAATTCTAATGCAGCTCTCCTCCTGCAGGGTCACATAATACAGTTGTTAACGTGATGTGACATAACAGACCAGTGTGATGTGTGCAGACGTCTGTGTGGTTATACTGCAGCAGCCAGGTGTTGTTTTCAGGTAATGAAGGTAAAAACTCTGCACTCTGATCCACTTCTCAGAGGCTGTACATTTATCAACACTTTAGTTATGTTGCCTTCAGGTGCTGCAGGGATTTCACTGAGGAGAAGAGTAATTTATTTCAGATCCCCAGACACCCTCACTCATGTTGTTCTGAGCCCGGCCTGCTGGTAGGTGTGCCAAGTGCTGAAATAATTGTCCCCCATCATGATGAAAATGTCTGTGGTGTGTAAACGTGTGATTTTGAGAGCTGCAACACTTTCTGTCCACATACAGATAACAAAACCAACCAAAGATTGGACCTGGCATGAGTGAGCATCTAACATGACTGGAGTCCATCCTGGAAATGGGCTGAATTTATCAAGACAAATCACTGGTTGTGGGATCATGACAGCTCATAAATCATCTTATAGAGCTGAAGTGATCGAACTTTAACCGAGTTTCAAATCTGAAACAATCAGTCTGCCTCCTCAGTAAGAGGAGGACAAGAGCTCAGTCTGACCTCCAGCACACTTCATTTCTCTCGGTTTATTAACCATCACATCAAATGTCTCAGTGTAAACATCAGAGCATCATTAATCCAGATGCTGCGCTCTGAGGCGCTCCTCTCCTCTCCTCTCCTCTCCTCTCCTCTCCTCTCCTCTCCTCTCCTCTCCTCTCCTCTCCTCAGAGGCTCTAATGTAAACGCAGCTCAGGAAATGAGCAGCGGTGAGATTAATGAGCTGCACATGAGCGTCTCTGACAGTCCAAACACTCAGCTGGTGGCAGACGTTGAGATAAAAGCCTGAAACCTCCAACAATAACAAGCCTGCGTTCCCCCCACCCGCCTCCATCCCCACAGCATCCACACAGAGGGATGCTGGGAGCAGCTGAGTGCAGCTGAGTGCAGCTGAGAGCGGAGGTGTCATCATCACTCTGTCTTTCATCAGGAAAGATTTCAAAAAGCAGGAAATGAGAAACTGAAGAAATCTGTGGGAAACTTTCTGTATTTATTTACTTTAAGACCAAAACCACCGTCTTCCTGAACCCTCAGAGTCCCCCCCACACTTTCATAACCACAGACTGAAACTCTGTCACACTGAAGACGGACATGTTCATTGAAAAGGATCCAAATACATGTAGAACCACACATATCCTATTTTTTATTCCACACGTCCAAAACCTGGCGCCAACATGTCTCCTGCCCCAGTAGAGGAGACAAGACCCTGGACCACGTGACTAACATGGCGGGGACACACAGAGCCGTTCACCTCCTCCTCCCGGGTTGAGGTTTGAACACCACAGTCCTCTGAAGGGGTCCTGTGGTATCTGACACCAAGACATTAGATGCTGGATTCCAGCTTTGTTGTGTTCCGCCTGCACGGTGGCCAGCAGAGCTGACTGCAGCCATTTTATACAATACTTGTGATTCCAGCAGGCATCCCAGAAGCTTCTCTAACTGTTTGATTCCACTGAGCACGGCTGCGTGCGGGCACAACCTCAGACGTAAAAGTGAAGCAAAGAGACGTGCGACCTCTGACCTGAAGGTTTCTTAAAGTCAGAGATGGCCAAACAAGGAAACATCACACACATGTACGTACGCACATGCACAGACTTTATTAAAAAAACACAAAGGCAAGGACTAAGTCAACAAAATCTGAGCAAGTCAACATGATCAGGCAGGTAGAACGCTTCTGAAACACTGAGGTGGAGAGGACAGATCAAAACCGCCCAGTGGAACCGAGGAGTAACACCTCTGTGAGAACCCTGTTCATCAACTTCTGATCAGCGTTCAACACCATCGTCCCCTCCCACACCTTCCTCTGTGTCTGGATACTGCACCTCCTCACCAATAGTCTGTCAGGTTAGTCGACCACACCTCCTCAACCGCCCACCCTGAACACTGGAGTCCCACAGGGCTGTGTGCTGAGCCCTCTGGTTTTCACCCACGACTGCACACCTGTACATGGCTCCATTATCAGAATGCAGACGACACATTGGTGTTTGTCCTCATCAGTGACCATGATGTCTACAGGATGGAGGTCCGACACCTGCAGGCTGGTTCACTGGAACAACCTGCACCCGGCTGCATGAAAGCACTCGGGCTAAGGTTTCGCTTAATCAGTTGGGTTAGGGTCAGAGTGATTTAATAAAAACTCGTAAATCTCTAAGTATTTGCTCTGAGCTACTTAAATATTCCTTCATGTGTTGCGAAGGTCCTTAATGGCCCATAACAGTCACTTAAAAGTGAAATAATTTGTGGAACATGGACACTGAAGCGGAGGAGACGATTGAGGCGTTGATTGAGGCGTTAATTCTACTAATTTAGTCTCATGCACATGCACTCAGATGTGCACAGACAGATCTTTTACACAGTTATCTGAAGTTATGAGTGTTTGTTGAACCTGATGTGGCATGTTTAATAAGCTCTACTTATTAAAAAATGAGAAATTTAAACACATGTAAAATAAAGTTTAACTATCATGACCAATGTGCAGGCCTCAATCATTAACTTCAGAAGCCCTGAGCTGCTGCAGAGAAAACAAAGAAACTCAAGTTTATTTTTTTATCTGATCAGGAGTCAGTTTGAAACAAAATCCAGAGAATCAGACACACTTCATTTTGTGTGGAATGTTTTCAGAGTGTTACAGTCGATCTGTGAGGATTTTCACGCTCAGCATCATCACATGACGCTGACATGTTGATATGCTGATCTGTTGGACACGGTGAGCTGATAATGTGTCTGTATGTGAACAGCACCAGGTGTCTGCTGGTGGTAATCCTCCCTGCGCTCTCTGCTCCGGGACAAAGGCTGGATGTGTTTGGGTCGGCGCTCCGCTCCGCCCACACAGCCGTGGCGAGGACGGGGGGTTCAGTTCTCCCAGAACACCGTGTTCTGTAAATCTGTGTCACATTCTCTGCTGCCGCGTAAATAATGGAGCGGTGCCAGCAGCAGGGCTGACACCTCGGAGCAGCACGAGGACGAGGAGACAGAGACCGAGACGAGCAGGCCTGAGAGACACAAACTCCTCATCAAACACTCGTCATTCATCCCGTCCGCATGTCTGCAGTCACACACACCAGAGTTTTATTCACCCACTGAGACTCCAGTCAAGACATTTTAACTGTTTCATCCTCAGTTTTCTCTCCTGCTGTCATGCAGATTTACTGCTGATTATTATTATTTGTGCAGAAAAGGACATCAAGACACTTTAAACCATCAAATCAGACATGGTCAATTTTGTTAAAGTGAATAGGTGAAATTAAATGGATTAAATCAGCTTTTCACTCTGATGGAGACGTTACGTCACAGTGCTGCTCACGTTTTACAGACGGAATGTTTCCTCCTTCAGTCACTCTCTGATTTCTCATATTAACGTTGTTCTGTGTGAATTAAGAAGTCATCTGTGTAAACATGATGTTTAAAACAGGAAAAGAAGAAGCACATGCAGACGAAGCTAAAGTCCACACGTTCTTTACTGCAGTGGAAGAACAGATCCCCGAGTTAAACAGAAGACTCTGGTACGTCTTCTTCATCTTATTACAGTTTTCCTCTTGTTAAGTCTTTTAATGTCATTTCTTTCTTATCTTTTTTGTCTTATGTCTTTTACGTCACCTCCTCTGTGTTACTGTTGCATTGAAACCAGTGGCGGCTGGTCAATAGAGGGCGCCAGGGTGCTGCCCCACCTCTCCTTCAGTGAAGAAGACTTAATTACTTTAAAACATATTCTGTATATTTCTTTAAATGAGCAACATCAATATTGTGTCGTTAGTGAGTAAAATGTAAAATCTGCACTTAAATGTGTTGTTAAAAATGTTTTACGATGTCTAAAGTTACAGATCGGTCACGTGTTTCTGGCTTGGGCGCAATTTTTTCGCCCATTAACTCTCGCTATAAGTTGTACATGCGCAGTTCGATCCTCTCAATA